>OVAX01000966.1:0-58548 GCA_900406405.1 Lepidium africanum | reverse complement strand
AGCGACTGAATTTTTCAGTCACAATATTCAGTCGCTAAATGCATGTTTTCTTGTAGTGAGAGTGCATTCAGACTACACGCCCATATGCTAGTCTTCTTGAGTACTCAATTAAAGGCATGTTGAAGAGCTTCATTCTTGATTGAATCACGAGAGCAGCCGAGTTGGATTTATGTCGGGGGGTGAAACCCACCTCCAACAAATATGGTTTTACATGTTACATGTCAAATATATTTAAAAACTAATATTGTAAATACCATCTGACTAAATTAACATCATTAATAGATTTTTATTCTAATTTTTTTATTAGTATAGGATATTAATAAATTCAAAGAACTAACAATATAATAAGAATACACAGATCTCTATAATTTTGGATGGAAAATTCAAATCTTTTCTTGATCAGAATTTTTATCATCTAACAAATCATCATATCATACTGATCTTTTTTTAATTACTTAAAAATGATATGAATCCCGCCCAAAGGGCGAGTCATAACTAGTACATTGTTAAATGTTGATAATAATTTTTCTTTTAAAAACTGAAATTAACAATTCTAAAATTCATTTTCTCAAAAAGCTTAGAATTATAACACAAAATATTTAATAATTATTCTGTATTTCTATAACACAAAATTTGAAGCTTTGGACTCTCTCTCATTTAGAATCTTAAGATCACATCTCCATGTCTTTAGCATCATTAGACACATTCGACTCATCAGAAGATTCATTCTTTTCATCATTGCAATTGTCGCATATGGTCTCTATATTCTCATCCATATCCATATTCATTTCCATATCCTCATCATCATCTTCATCTTCATCATCACCATCACCATCGACTTCATCATCATCGTCCTCGTCTTCATCATAATTCTCAATGTCGATGAGCTCATCCGCATGGCTAACATTCATATTGACCAAATTAATTTGTAGACCAAAACTATTCTCATTGAAAAACACTTTTAAAATATACCAAAATTAACGCATGTATCTACAAAACTAAAATCTAAATTTAATCTTTAGAATATAGATTGTCTTTTAATTTACAATAATTATAAGACATAAGATGTTTAAAGAAGTATTCAAAAACATTAAGAACAGTTAAATTTAAAAAATTAACAAAAACCTTAAAGATAAAATGAATACCTGAGTCTCCGGGGAGGGTCTGGACCAGACTCAGCAACGCAAACAGGACACAATCGCCAATCATGTTTAGTTATTTTGTCGTGGATGCATTTCCAGCAAACTGTTTACAAATATTTAACAAAATCAATATATTATATGAAGTTATTGCAATACACTTGAAAGAAACTGTTTTCAATCCTTAAAAAATAGAACTAAATAAATGATTGAACTTCTGTAATTAACTGAAAGTGAAGAACTAGTTTATAGATAAGCAGTTTAATCATTCTTACATATAAAATGTAGAAATCAATATAAATAGAAATATATAAAACATAAATTATGGCTCAAATCAGTCCAAGAAGGACTAATAGTAGAGAATTTTATAATGCAAACCCCACCAAAACAATGTGTAGAAAAAAACATAAAACAAAAAGCTCACAAGATAGCAAGTTATATAAAACCAAATTACACTATTGACCGTTTTTTCTCTGGAAATCAATATATTAATCACACAAAAAAAGAAATTCTCGGGAACACAAAGCTTAAAACCGAAAAACACTAAGCCCAAATAAGAAAAGCTTATAGGGATAAAAGCAAGAGAAAAATGCAGAAGTTAAAACTAAAATCTCCAAAGATAAATAGATGAAGCTAAACGCATAACAAAATTGCACTAGAGCCTCAAAGAGAAACCAGATACAATAGACTCAAATCCATATAATAGTAAAAACCAAAACTAATAAATTTAATCTAAAGGGATGAGGACTCACGAATGTGGTTGCATCTCTTCAGGGCAGTGGCATCATCAAACAACTTGCTTGTCAGATGAAACAACTGGTTACATATGGAACAAGTGTACACGCTTGTCAGATGTCCATTTCCTACCAACAACAATATATATATAAAAAAAAAAAAGCACGAAATCAATATATTTTGTGCTTTGGACTATAACTAGATCTTGGGTCAACTTTAATTTTGTATAAAGTTTTTACGTAAAAGTATTATCATTTTTTTTTGTTACAACATTCATATATTCGATAACACAAAAATATATTAGATTTTATATTACTTCCGCAGATGGTGAGTCTTTATATTAATGAACTAAAATCTTAAGCAACATTTAGATGGTAGGATCTCTATACAGAATTTGGTTCATTAGATAAGATCTATGGTAAATATATAACAAGATTTTGGATTTTTAATATCTAAAAGTTATTTAAAGTTTTCAATCATATAAAACCCATTAAAAGCTATGCACACTTTTTTTTTGGTCAACAATTGGATTAACAATGTCCGATCTATAGCCTAAAATCCTTTTTTTAAGGTACCATAATGCAGCAGGTAGAAACTTTTTTCAACCGAATCACTAGACTGAAAGCAACTCGGCATGCACACACTTTTTTCAAAATAGTGTTTTTATATCTCAGGTGGTTCTAGTTTAGATAAAATAATACTTCTGTCCAATCAGATTATACCAAATAACTTGAGAAAACAAGGTAAAAATCTCTAAGATAAAATACATAGTCATGAACGAGGGATATTCGAATCTAGTATAGTGTACAAGTACAACTATCCCAGATATATTTCGCTCACAACTCAACATTGAGTAATGACCAAAAAAGATTTGAGACAATTATAGTACATTACCTATATTCGAACATCCCACAAATCATCATGCAGGTTTTCAAGATAGTTTTTGTTTATCAAATATCTTAAATTATTTGTTCTAGTTTTCATAATAATTGTGAAAGAAGATCTAAATGATATATATCAAAATGGATCTACTTGCTGCATATCTAAATTGTTTTTATCATTATCATTAAGTTTGTTGGATCTACTTACTATGCTAATTTTCTTAGAGAACTCTTTGATTTATGTGTAAGATATATGAACAAATATATTGAAAAATAAAAAATAATGACAGAGAGACATATAAACAAAGGTCACATACCTTTGTCTTCTTCGGGACTTCTAAGGCTGCTATGTGGGCGTTTTTATCTGCGACCAACTTCTTCATGTATAACAGTGGTATTTATAGTCTCAACCTAAAGTTTTTATGTCAATTTAATTACTTTCTGAAATTCATCAAAATTATTTAAAATAAGAAATAAATATTTCTGTTCCAAATTTCCCAAGATTGAGGATTACTGTGCATGAATAATATTTTTTAATGATGGTAAAAAAACAGAGAATAATATTTTTAATATCTTCCATATAAATTAAATGTAAATTATATCTTTCCTTTAAATTTCTATAAATTAAAGGTTAATGGTCCAAATTAGACTTTAAAAAAAAGATATGCAAATAAAAAATTTAAGTAGTTCTATATATATTATTATTTATATAAAATATTTCTTTTGTTTTGAGAAAATAAATATCACAGCATGGCCCGGGAATTGTGTTTGGAAATTTTGACTTGTGTCAACATTTTTTTTTGTATTCATATAAAAAATAACATTGGTAGTAAGGAGGACTTCTATAAATATCTTTTCCAAAAGTTAAAAAATTTAATGCCATTTTTACTTCTTCAAACTTTATACATTAATGATTATCTTTGACTAACATATATCACTACAAGGCGGGACATCTTAAGTTTTAAATCATAGCTTTGTACAATTTTATATACAAATTAATTTACAGATAAAATCAATATCTTTCGTTATATTAATTAATAATAGCATGTAGAGTTACTCTTAGTCTGGTGATTAGGATAATTCAGTTAATGATTTGGCACCATGTTTCAATTTTTACCCGCTAAATTATGATAGCTTATATTAGAGATTTTAGGAGTGGTTTTAGACTTTGAATTGAGTCTTGTCGATCTAATTATTGACAAAAAAAAATCAATAATAGTCTTAACAATTTAATTGTTGATTAAAAAAAAATCAACTACTGTAGTTTATTACGCTTTTGTTACTTAGTAATTAAAAGCAATAATTAATCTACAATGTTTTTATTGTAACGAGAATTTGCGGTGCATATAAAAGTAAAAGAACAAATATTAAATAAGAAATATGTTTATTATTAGAGTGAATGGGGTGAATATCTTCTTTTAAATTGAAAATTAGACAATTGCTTATTATTAAATTAATACATATGGATTTATAATGGCTAATAACAAAATTAATCTTCATAGTATTTAATGCCTTGTTTGCGATTGTATCTTGTAACATAATGTATACCGAGTACAACATATATTAGCTACGAACATATATAGTAAATGTTAATATAACTAATACTCGCTACGTAAATATATATTAGCTACGAACATATATAGTAGATGTTAATATAACTAATACTCGTTACGTAAATATATACCTGGTAACAATTATAATACCCGCTACCTGGTAACAATTACCACATAGTTTAGAGAATAAAACATATGTTAACATGTACATGAATACGCTAACACAAAAATTAACAGAAACAATCTATGTTAACACATATTACAAAACCTGTTAGTTGGTAACACTGAGTGTAGTGTGTACAAACAAATGTATTGAATACGAGTTCTGAGATGTGATCCACCACCACTGATGAGGCCATCAGCCATAGTCTCCTGATCACCGAGGCCATCCAGCGCATTCCAGTCATCCGACCTAGACCGGACACTCGAAGCAGGACCAAAGCCGTCCGAGACAAGTTCGCCGACTCCATTGGCACGCTGCTCAACCTGGTCGAGCCCATAGCCGAGACGGACTTATCCCAGCTCAAGAAGCCACGGCCGAATGAAGTTGAGGTTTTCGCCGAACGGACCGCGGAAAGCCCTACCCCGGCCGCGGCCCTCATCACCAAACGGACCGCGGGAAACTTTACCCCGGCCGCAGCCTACACTAAAGAATGCACGCCATCGATCGCAGGATGGGCCTAGGTATGTTTGTGCTTTACCATTTCCGTGTTTGCAGGTACAGTCACGGCCGTCCCTCCTTAAGTTAAGGATTACGTCTAGGTTCATTCGGTCCAAAAGACATGTATAGTTGTCAACTCTTGTGTCAACATACTTGCCATTTTTGGACCCCTTTTTAAGAGTCTTTATTACGTTTTATTTGCTTTCCCGTCTTGTTTCCCTTTTTCGTTGATTTCGTCATTATGTCTTGATTTTGTTACCGTTGCCCATTGAAGACCCCCAGCCATCGAACCATTATGTAAGGTTCTTTTGTGGCATTTGTTTCATTCACATTTAATTAATAAAACAAACCTTTTTCTTAAACAGAAAAGCTTAAGCCANCCTTTTTCTTAAACAGAAAAGCTTAAGCCACTTCTCTCTTCTTTGAGGATTCAAGACGAGAGACGAGTTCTTCCTTGTGAGGATTCCAAGGTTAAACGGATTTCGAGATTATCAAAAGATTCATCACCATCCTTTGTGGTTCTCCTTCACCTTTCCGCCAACATCCTAGTTTCCGACGATTCGGACTCACCAAGGTCGGATCAACAGATTCATATCCGGAAGCCCTCTCTACCAAGGCACCCATCATCTGGTATCAGAGCCGAAAGGTTCCACGGTATCACTATGTATTGTTCACCTTCATCTCTTTGTTTTTTTCGTTTTTGTATTTGTTTTGTTTCATTTTTCCGATTCGGTTTTTAAAAGTTCAAGGAGTCACCAAGCTCTAGTCCTGATAAAATCCGATCATTTTTTACCTTTGCTTTCCGTATTTTTTTTAAAAAAATCGTTTGGCATTTTATTTGTTCATCGTTTGTTCTTCGTGTTTTTCATTTCTGTAAGTATAGAACCATTGTTTGATTCTCGTTTAAGTTTTTTTTTACCATCTTGTTTTGTTTGTTTTAAATTTGGAGATCTTCAATTAAATTGTTGCCTTATCTAGAACTAGCCGTTTGAATCTCTGTTTGAATTTTTTATTTCGTTTCCTTATTTACTTAAGTTACCGTTTGCTTTTAATTTGGAATTTATTTGAATTATCGGGTCATATCTTCTGAACCAAAGTTTCCTTATTTGAAACCTTCCGATCACTAACACTTAGTCATTTTCCTTTTGGTTTTGAAGACACAGGTAACAATGTCCGAAAACCCACCTGGGAACCAAGCGGCTGAGATCCCAACGAGCCAACTTACTGGGCTCACGGACGCGCTCATCAACATCCAAACACAAATCGCGAGGATGAGTGAACGGATTGCAAGACTAGAGAAGCTTCCACCTCTACTTACGGTTCCGCCAGACCTGACTTATACAACCCAAACGAACGAACAGCCCTTGGGACGTTCGACGCACATACGGTTCAACTACACGGATGATGAAGAGGACATGCGGACGGAATATGACTCGAATGAACAGCCGGCACCACGAGTGGCCGGACCAACCGTTGGACGAACCGCCAATGGACCGAACCATATGCTAGAGGCATACCACGGACGGCGGCACCCGACCGTCGTAACCGAGGCGTTGCGAACCATCGAGATTACGATGCTCCCTATAGGTGAGATCATGAAGGGCCGCCCCAACCTGTTGATCCCAAAATCACGGCCCCAACCTTTGCCGGACGAGTCAACCTGGAAGCTTACTTGGACTGGGAACTGTGGTTAGATAACATTTTTGAATGTTATGAATATTCTGACTGCAAGAAACTTTCTTTTGCTGCAGCACAACTGACCGATGGAGCTCTTGCTTGGTGGGATCGGGAAGTAGTGAATCGAAAACGCCACCGTACCGGACAGATCGATAGTTGAGATGAGATGAAACGTCTCATGAGACGACGCTACGTTCCGGCTTATTACCATCGTGAGCTACAAAAGCAGTTCCGGAAACTCAACCAAGGATCCAAGAGCGTTGAAGAGTACTTTGATGAGTTTGAGCTCTTGAAAAACCGACTTGAAGTCGAAGACTTGGAAGAAGCCTTGATGGTCCAGTTCATCGACGGATTACACCAACAAATTACCGTTAAATTAGAGAGACATCTGTAGCATGATCTTCATGAAGTCCTACACCTCGCCATCCAAGCCGAACATCATATCAAGCAGAAGACATCAGCCCGACCCATATCCACTTGGACCGCACCAAAGGCCACTGAACCCGCACCTAAGAAGATCGAGATCGAGTCACGATTCAAAAAGCCGGCAATCGGACCATCCAAGATGCCTCATGATAATCACGGGCGACGGTGGATACGAGTCAAAAGACGAATGTGAAGAGGAACCAGCTGAACCAACATCTCAGATAGAGTATCCTGACCATGGGGAGTCACTTATGATCCACCGGATACTTAGTACCAACGTGAACATCTTTCATACCCATTGTACTATTCACACTAAGGTATGCAACTTGATCATAGATGGAGGTTCTTGTACCAACGTGGCAAGCAGGAATATGGTCGACAAGCTGAAGCTTCCACATACCAAACACCCTTAACTGTACAAACTCCGATGGTTAAATGACAAGTCCGAAGTGAGTGTGGACGAACAAGTCACCGTTCCATTCAGTATTGGCTGATATCACGACCAAGTGACTTGTGATGTGGTTCCTATGCAAGCCAGCCACCTACATTTAGGACGACCTTGGCAGTTCGACCGGGAAGTACTACATGATGGTTGGACCAACCTATACACCCTCGTACACGAGAAGAAGAAGTATACACTTGCTACACTATCCCCGGCCCAAGTCCAAGATATTCAAGCAAAACAATCCAAGGAAACCGAGGTAAAACGTTCCAACTTTTATGTTTCCTCACGTACGGTCTCCAAGACCATTAACGATCTTGGACAAATGCTACTCATGGTCTTTAAGGAATGTTTAGCCGCAGGAACAAGTGAGGTCGAGCTACTGGCCGAGGTCTCTTTCCTTTTGGACAGGTTTAAAGACGTATTCCCGAAAGACATCCGACCCGGTTTACCACCCATCCGAGGGATTGAACACCAGATCGATCTAGTCCCTGAAGCACCTTTACCTAATCGTTCCGCGTCCCACATAAACCCAGATGAGTCCCGAGAACTAGAAAAACAAGTCAGGGACTTGATGGACGAAGGCTATATTCGAGAATCTCTAAGCCCATGTACCGTACTGATACTATTAGTGCCAAAGAATGACGGATCATGGAGGATGTGCATTGATTGCCGATCCATCAACAATATCACTGTTAAGTACCAGCATCTGATCCCACGATTGAACGATATGCTAGATGAGCTTAGTGGCGCCTCTATCTTTTCCAAGATAGACCTCAAGAGCGGATATCATCAAGTTAGGATGAAGGAAGGCGACGAATGGAAAACCGCCTTCAAAACTAAGCAAGGTCTCTACGAATGGCTTGTCATGCCGTTTAGACTCACCAATGCGCCTAGCACCTTCATGCGGCTTATAAACCAGGTTTTGCGTTCCTTTATCTCTAAGTTTATTGTTGTATACTTCGATGATATTCTTATCTATAGCAAGACCTTGTCCGAACATGTGGAACACCTTGAGATGGTATTGGATACTCTCCGCAAGGAAGGCTTGTTTACCAATCTCAAGAAGTGTACCTTTTGCACTAATGAAGTAGTGTTTTTAGGTTTTGTTGTAAGTGTTGCATGTTTACGTGTTGATCAAGAGAAGGTCAAGGCCATTCAAGAGTGGCCAACACCTAGTACCATCGGACATGTCCGCAGCTTTCACGGACTAGCAAGCTTTTATAGACGATTTTTTTGGGACTTTAACACCATAGTGGCTCCTCTCACAGTTGTCATTAAGAAGGACGTAGCTTTCCATTGGGGACCAACTCAAGAGTCTGCCTTCTAAGAGCTTAAGGACCGTCTGACACAAGCTCCGGTATTGACCTTACCCAACTTTGATCTAACATTTGAAGTTGAGTGTGATGCTTCAGGAATAGGTATTGGCGCGGTGTTAACCCAAGAGAAAAGGCCTATGGCATTCTTTAGCGAGAAACTAAGTGGAACCACGCTCAATTACCCGACCTATGACAAGGAACTTTACACATTGGTTCGCTCGTTGGAGACTTGGCAACACTACCTCTTGGCCAAGGAATTCGTGATACATACGGACCATGAAACTTTGAAGCACTTGAAGGGCCAAGCCAATCTCAAGAAGAGACACACTCGTTGACTCGAGTTCATAGAAATTTTTCCGTACGTGATCAAGTACAAGAAGGGCAAGGAAAATGTGGTCGCGATGCACTTTCAAGGAAACACGCCCTCATCTCCACAATGGAGGCTAAGGTATTGGGTTTTGAATCACTTAAGACTCAATATGCTGAGGATGCAGATTTTAAGGAGACCTTCGAAGCTTGCAGACAAGGAGTCTATGGAGACTTTTATCTTCACGACGATTTCATCTTCAAGAAACGACGGCTTTGCATACCGCAAGGATCAATCAGGGAACTACTAGTGACAAAAGCACATGGAGGAGGACTTATGGGACACTTCAGCATTAAGAAGACCTTAAGCATGCTCAAGGAACATTTCTTTTAGCCACACATGAAATGTGATGTCATCAGACATTGTAAGTGATGCATCGCGTGCCTTACGGCCAAATCCAGGTCAAATCCTCACGGTCTATATATGCATTTGCCTATCCCTAATGCCCCTTGGGTAGATGTTTCTATGGATTTTGTGTTACGTCTATCCAAGTATCAGAAGAAGGACACGATCTTAGTCGTGGTGGACAGGTTCTCCAAGATGGCCCATTTCATTCCGTGCGAAAAAGGCCATGATGCTTCACAGATCGCGACCCTCTTTATGAAAGAGGTAGTACGGTTACATGGTATACCCCGGATGATAGTGTCGGACCGCAACCCCAAGTTCCTTGGCCACTTCTGGCGTACCTTGTGAAGGAAACTTGGAACCAACTTACTGTACTCAACGTCTTGCCATCCACAAATAGATGGACAAACAGAAGTCGTCAACCAGACCATCTCAGCCTTACTTAGATCAGTAGTCGGCACAAACATGAGGAGCTGGCCCGAGGCTTTACCATACATCGAGTTTGCTTATAATCGTTCTGTTCACTCTACTACTAACCGTTCACCGTTTGAAGTTGTGTATGGTTTTCAGCCTTTGTCTTCCTTAGACCTCAAGCCGCTAGCGCCTCTAGAGACAATCAACCAAGATGGAGACAATAAGGCCAAATATATTCACAAATTTCATGAGGATGTCAAGGCCACCATCGAGAAGCAAACGGCCAAGTACAAGGCACAAGCTGACAAGGGACGAAACAAAGTCATCTTCCAACCCGGAGATTGGGATTGGATGCACCTACGGACCGAAAGATTTCCTAAGGAACGGAAGCAAAACAAGAAGTTGGCACAGCGAGGCAACGGGCCGTTTCAAGTGCTAGAAGGCATCAACAACAATGCCTACCGCCTTGACCTGCCCGACCACATTAAGGTACACCATGTTTTCAATGTTTCAGACCTTACACTCTATGATGCAGGAGAAACCGATCCGACACCAAATCGTTCGCAAGGGGGAGGGAATGATGAGGCCATCAGCCATAGCCTCCTAATCACCGAGGCCATCCAGCGCATTCCAGTCATCCGACCCGGACCGGACACTCGAAGCAGGACCAAAGCCGTCCGTAACAAGTTCCTCAACTCCACTGGCACGCTGCTCAACCTGGTCGAGCCCATAGCCTAGACGGACTTATCCCAGCTCAAGACGCCACAGCCAAATGAAATTGAGGTTTCGCCGAACGGACCGCAGAAAGCCCTACCCCGGCCACGGCCCTCATCACCAAATGGACCGCGGGAAACTCTACCCCGACTGCGGCCTACACTGAAGAATGCACGCCATCGATCGCAGGATGGGCCCAGGTACGTTTGTGCTTTACCATTTCTGTGTTTGCAGGTACAGTCACGACCGTCCCTCTTTAAGTCAAGGATAACGTCTAGGTTCATTCGGTCCAAAAGACATGTATAGTTGTCAACTCTTGTGTCAACATATTTGCCATTTTTGGACCCCTTTTTAAGAGTCTTTATTACTTTTTATTTGCTTTCCCATTTTGTTAAAATTTTTGCGTCACTTGTTTCCCTTTTTCATTGATTTCGTCATTATGTCTTGATTTTGTTACCGTTGCCCATTGAAGGCCCTCCAGCCATCGAACCATTATGTAAGGTTCCTTTGTGGCATTTGTTTCATTCACATTTGATTGATAAAACAAACCTTTTTCTTAAACAGAAAAGCTTAAGCCGCTTCTCTCTTCTTTGAGGATTCAAGACAAGAGACGAGTTCTTCCTTGTGAGGATTCCAAGGTTGAACGGATTTCGAGATTATCAAAGGATTCATCACCATCCTTTGTGGTTCTCCTTCACTTTTCCGCCAACATCCTAGTTTCCGACGATTCAGACTCACCAAGGTCGGATCAACGGGTTCATATCTGGAAGCCCTCTCTACCGAGGCACCCATCAACCACCGTCACCACTATCACCACCGTCAGCATTGTTACCATCGTCTGCATCGTTACCACGTCACCACCGATGATTCTTCCTTTGAACAAAGTAAAATTCAACTAAAATCAAAACCAAAACCAAATAATTCTAACCAATTAAAATTGAAATCAAAAATATAAATAGAAAAAAAAATTTACAAAAAAAATGAAGAGAAGAAAATGTAAGAAGGAAAAGAGAAAGAAAGAGAAAAAGAAAATGAGAGAATAAACATTAAGAAGGAGAAGAGGAAGAAAGAGAAAATGAGAGAAAGAAGAAGGACAAGATTGTATTTGGAAAAATGAACAATATTCTTTTTTTTTTCTTCCAGTTAAAAAAACTTAACAGGACATTGACCCAAATTACTCTTATTATTATAAGTGTCCTGTTTATTAAAGTTTAATTTGAAACTCACTCCAAATCATCAATTTATCGCAGCTACCCTAATTTTCTCTTCTGTCCTTGCAGATAATTCCGATCAGATCTCTTTTCTTCTGTGGCCTTCTGCCACACTGCCATTAGAAAAGGGTCAAGCTTCTCAGATGCTTTACTCTCTTATGTTTTTCTCTGTTGATCATCATTGACACATGGTCATCTTCACATTCTCTAATCTCCGTCGTGTGCTTTACCACCGAGATCTCCATGATTTTGGTCTCTTCATCGGTCTGCTTTCCTTCTCTCTCGCTACAGGATGGCGTAGTAAAGGTAGAGGCTACCATTTTGTCTTCACTGTCTCATGGATCTCGGTGGAGATATACTCTCAATGGTGGTTTTGGTTTAATAGGATCTCCAACATTTCATATTCGGTTTGGTTGACAACAGCATGATGATTCTTTTAAAAACCTCTCTTTCTTTCTCATGTGAGGACAGGGAGATGGTGGGTATGTGCCACTATCTACTCTTCCCGGTTGGCAATTAGTAATAGCAATGCTTTACTAATGCATGAGTAATGTTCCGTTTATGCATTGTTTATACGATTGCTTTGTGGTAAAGTTGTTTTAGTGAGTATCCAGTTAGGTGGTCGTGTAGTTGTATTTTTTATCCGGCTTGATCTTTAGCGAAATTCTCTTCAGTCCAGCTTTACCAGATATGGATTTGATTCGCTCCTTTTTATTACTATCAAGATAAGATCAATATCTAGTATCATACATGGTTTCTGTCAAGGCATCAACAAATCAACCCCGACAATGTCATCACCCGAACTCTCTGTAATGAAACTTTATTCTTCATTATCGAGGTGCCCTTATTGACTATGAGAGGTCTTACTATCTGCAATGGTCGTGCTCGACTTGTGTTGGCTTGCTTTTTCAATTTTGAGATTTGTAATTAGTTTTTACCATTTCTGTCTTTCCATTATCTTTATTTGGGTTAAAACATTGTAAACTTTCTTTGTAACTTTGGGTTGACGTATTAATAAAGCAAAAGGTGACAAAAAAAAAAGAAAAAATGAAATAAGTATAAAATAGAAGTTATTTGTCGTAGTACCAATAATTGTTACGTAATAGTTTGTGTCATATTAGTGAACAATAAAAATTTATATTCTTCATTACTATAATAACGTATAATAGAGATGAAATTAATTTTAATTTTCTTTTTGCTCAACATCGATAAAATCCGATTCATAACCAAAACTTATACTCTAAAATATTTCTTTTTATCTACTTAAATTGGGAAGGGACTAAACCTCCCTACCTAAGAATTTGTAAAATTAACACTACCTCTACCCACATGTACTTGTCCTTGGCAAAATAATTATAATTTATTAAGAAAATTTATTGAAAGATGGATTTAATATATTTAGAAATCCATGCAATCAGTTTTAAATCGAAGAAAGTTGAGAAAAATTATATAAGATAGATATTGAAATCGAGAAGGCCTTAAGTTCAAACCTCTCCGGCGCTGGTGGTGGCTTAGGCCACCGGCGTCGACTTCCTTTTCTTATCAACTCTTTTCTCCTATCTCTTCTCCCCTCTTTCAGCTTCCCTCTCTTTCTCCTTTTGGTTTTTGTCTCTGTTTCACGTGCTGGTGGGGAGGCTTGTCTTCACCACCAGTAACTCTTGTCGAAGAGGAGGGTGTCGCTGTTCCCTCTCTTTAGATCTACACTATTGATGCTTTACTCTTTCGATTGTAATCATCACATCATCGATGAGATGTCTTTATGCATCAACTATATCCCACCGTCTGAACTGCTCAAGCGAGATCAGGCCACAGTTTTACCTGGCATCGAGGTTCAGGTTATTTGCCCACATTCAAAGCTTCACACAGGAAAAAGGACATTTCGAGGGATGAAGTTGTGAAATTACTGGCTTTTGTTTGCCTTTGTCGCTGTCACTAACTACCTTCCGACTTCCACTC
Source organism: Lepidium africanum (assembly GCA_900406405.1). Classification (NCBI taxonomy): domain Eukaryota; kingdom Viridiplantae; phylum Streptophyta; class Magnoliopsida; order Brassicales; family Brassicaceae; genus Lepidium; species Lepidium africanum. The sequence continues at coordinate 44,708 of OVAX01000966.1, read as the reverse complement.
AAATTCCTTAGTCCGTATGCCGATCATCTGAGAAGGCGATGAGGTTTGCCACAATTTCGGGTTAGCCTTCCGGCCGCCGCCACACATTATTCCTCTAGGACGAACTCAACTTCATGGAATGGACCTTTATGGACCCACTCGCCTATTGGGCCTAAATCTTGGGTCGGGTTTTACCAAAGGTACTTTATGACTCTAGACCTAAATCTCCCTTTAACATTGTCTTCAAAGGACTAGACTAATATATTGGGTCTTAGTAAACCGTCATTAGAGTTTCCTATATTTAAGGCAAAAGTATCTTATATTGTTGTTGAGCCGTGTGTTTTGGTTCTTTTAATGTCACGATTTCAAAACCTATGTCTCTGAGGTGATTCAATTTTTGTAGCTTTTGAGGACACAACTACTAGGTTTGGGTTTTAGGCAGAGTATGTTGAGAAATCATCTAGGTTTCATATCCTATTTTATGCTAACTCTCCATAGGAAGAATCTAGTTCCAGTGTTGTCTTCTCTTTAGGAAAGCTGCTTCTCCAAGCTTCTGTGATTGGGAGAAGTACCTTCAAAGCTCAAGATCATAGTTTCTAAAGAGCTCCTCAATTGTCAATATGTCCCTTGTGACAACTGAACTACGAAGATTATCGGGTTATTCGGTTTGCACTTTCACAATCTATCCACATGTCCAGTGCGTTTGAGCTCACCTCCGCCTGATGTTTATATTTTTTTTATGCCTTATATGGTTTATCTTTGTATTATGTTGTTGTAATCCAAAACGCTTGATTTAATGAAAACATAACATTTTTAGCTGGTTGACAAAAAAAAATCTATATAAAATCATGTATTATACAAGCCTTTATTTTAAATTTCAAATCATTTGTTATTAGTTCTATGATTTGTAAATTATATTTTTCTATCATTTGTAAACCCTAACTAAAATAACTCCTTATTCAATATTAATGATTTGAGCATAGATTTATCTTTATAATAGATTTTGATGAATTTAATAATAGATTTCTCTTTAAAATACAAAGTTTTGAAATCTTTATTAATACCTTGGTATTTTAGATTGATTTGGAAAATAAAATAAAATAACACAACACCCTTAACCATACGAAAATTGTTACAACTCATCATGTATCTCTATTGAACGGTTCATGTGTTTCTATTGTTACTTCTAGGGCTGGGCATTCGGTTTAAACCGAACCGAACAGTTCGGTTTTAATTGGTTTTTTGGTTTTTTTGGTTTTCTAAAATTGATTCCGAATTTTTTTATATAATTATATCGGTTCGATTTTTCGGTTCGATTTTTTAGTTCGAATTTTTTGGCTTTTTTGGTTTTTTTTTGTTTCTTCGGTTTTTTGGTTTTTTTATTTTTGGTTTAAAATATATAGAAATCCTGCTTTAATACTAAATTTTTGGTTTTTTAAACCGATCAGTTCTAGGTAATTGAACCGACCGAACCGATAACCAAATTCAAATTTGATTAAATTCTGATCGGTTTTAATGATAAAACCAAAATTAGACCGAAGACCGAAAATTTTCGGTTCGGTTGGTTTGGTCCAATTTGATTTTATCCGATGGCCCAAGGCTAGTTACTTCTTCTATGCCATGTGTCTTTAGCTCTCTATTGTTACTTCTTCAGTTTGAACCTTTTGTGTTAAGTAAGGTAATTAGCTTTAAAAAACTTTTGTTGTTGTTGATCTTTCAAAAAAGTTCTACGAATTATATCTTTCATGTCAAAGGTATTTCTCACCATCTGTGGATCAGACATTTCATGGAGATCACAAAAACTTTTAAAAAAGAAAAAAATAATGCTTCAAATGGTAAACGCAGATAAAAAAACGCAGATCATGCAGAACATATGCAGATTACGCAGATCATGCAGATAATGCATAACATATTTTTATTATTATTTTATTATAAGATATTTTTTTAATCTTGTAATTATTATTTTATTTTAATATCATACTCGAAGCTGGACTTGAACCAATACCTAAACAAATAACTAAAAACTCAATATTATTGTTTTTTAGAGTATTATATAAATATATTTTTGGTAATTTTAGATATTTGTTGAATATTTGAGTTTTCAATTATGTTTTAAGTACTTTTTTGGTATTTTAAAAATATTTTTTGGTATTTTAGGATATTTGGTTATTTGGCTAATTTTCACTTTTTAAATATAGATCTAACTCGAATGAGAATGGAAACGATCGAAAACCAAATAGAAATAATTACTTTTAGTGGTTTTTAATTTGGATCCAAACCCGAATAGAATCGTATCTTTGTTTATCTTTGATACATTTTTATGAGTATCCTATATTTCTATAATTTTTTATAGTAAATGTTTATGCAAATCAATTTTTATATTTGTTAGTTTTTATGTTGTGATTTTAATAACTAATTAAGTATGTATTTTAGTTTAAAATTTTTATCACATAATTAAATAACAATACGTATTATATTTCATTTTATATAACAAATTGAGTTTTAATCAGTTTAATAAATGTGGTTGGTTACATTTACAAACAGTAATTAAAAATCAATGTATAATACGTAAGTGTTTATGTCATTCTACATAATTAAATAACATATATATATGTATATATATACAGAGAAGGAAAATATGAGTAGTAAACTTTTATAGTGTTTTTATTGGATATCAAATGAAAATTTTAAATATATTCGGACATTTGTTTTGCAAAAAGAAAAAAAAAACTGCAGATCGAGTGAACCATGAAAAAAATATACATGTCCCTTTTTTCTTCTATTTTTTGATCTGCCTGCAGACCAAATATGTTATTATTTATTTTCTACTGTATAAAAAAAGTGTATAAATGAAGTAAAGAGAAACAGATGACCCAACTTGTATTACTTCTGCATTAAATCTGTAATACATTCAAAGTCATAATAATGAGTTAAAAACTGATATTTTGAGGAAACTTCTAAAACGTAAAGTTTTATCTTTTATTCGACGTGTCAAGATGGTGAAATCTATATAGAAAATAAAAATGAAATTGAAGAGATTTGATTGAAAGACATAAATCAAAATATGTTAATATTTTTGTTTTTACCGTAATAAATTATTTACTAGTTTTGATTTTTAAATCTAGTTGATATAAGTTTTCAAATTTCGTTTGCTTAGATTCTTAAGGTCTTGATTGTTACTAGTTTTGATTTTTAAATCTAGTTGATATAAGTTTTCAAATCTCGTTTGCTTAGTTTTTAATAATAAAATATTAATACTTTTACAATAATAATTTTTTAAAAAAATTGTTCAATCAGAAAATGACATGTAGATTTTAGGTTTCTTATGGGTATCTCAAATGAGATCAAATAAGAGACGTATTTGTTTCTCTTTCATATATTTTATTATTTTAATATTTTTTAAAGTCTAATACTTATTCTCGTACCAGCCTTGTAGATGGTCTTAGTCCCTCTCCTAATACTCTAGGTAGAGGATTCGAATTTTGGTATTGAAGATTTTTAAAGTCAACACTATCACTAACCACCTATCTTCAGGTAGTTTTTTTTTTTTTGGTGGGAACCTATCTTCAACTAGTTTGTTTGATTTTTAAATTTATTTTGTATAATTTTGAAACCAAAAAAATCTGTATAAAAAAAATTTATAAATCTTATAAAATCTACCATCCAATAAAACCTCCCAAATAAAATCCTATAAATACTCTTAAATAAAATCCTTGAGACGACATTAATGCCTTTACGAGCTAAAGCTGATATGTCGGGACGGCTCAAATTCCATATTTATCACACTTATAAATTAATAAATAAAAACCATTGACTGGAGAAAAAAAAAACAAGAACGAGCAAGAGAGAAAGATGGAAAATCACGTGAAAGATTCGACCATGAAAGTTTCATCTCTTAATTGCATCGATCTAGCCAACGATGATGTTAATCATTCAGTTTTTTCCCTCAAGCAGGTCTGTCTCCAATCTCAATTTTGCATGTTGTAATCATTACAAACAATAAAATAAAATAAAAAAAATTTGATTTTGTGATTTGGGTACTACTGGCTTTAGGCATGTCTAGATTGTGGATTTTTCTATGTAATCAATCATGGCATAAACGAAGAGTTCATGAACGATGTTTTCGAACAAAGCAAAAAGTTTTTCGCACTTCCTTTGGAGGAGAAGATGAAAGTGTTGAGGAATGAAAAGCATCGTGGCTATACACCTGTTCTTGATGAAATTTTAGATCCCCAGAATCAAATTCATGGTTAGTGTTAGTCACCTTTTGTTTAAAATTTCAGAGGTATTACTGATTGATTGATTGATTCAGTATTTGATCTATTTTTGGTGTTTAGGGGATCACAAAGAAGGTTATTACATTGGAATTGAAGTTCCTAAAGATGATCCTCATTGGGATAAGCCATTCTATGGTCCTAACCCTTGGCCTGATGCAGGTTAGTGTTTTTTTTTTTTCTTTCTCTGTGTTAATTTTGGTAATGACACTTTGTTTGATTAGAGTTTGATGTTTTTGGTAGATGTCTTACCTAATTGGCGAGAAACAATGGAGAAATATCATCAAGAAGCATTGTAAGTCTCAGTCTTTGGTTTGTATTTCTACTGAAATTCATTGGTTTAGTTGAAGATTTCATGTGTTGTTGGCAAAGATAACAAACTATTTTACCTGAAATTTCGCCTTTTATATGCAATGTTAGGAGGGTTTCTAAGACGATTGCAAGACTATTAGCATTAGCCCTTGGTTTGAATGAGGATTTCTTTGATAGCACAGAGATGCTTGGCAAGCCTATTGCCACTATGAGATTGCTGCGCTATCAAGGTTTGATCACAGAGCATTTAGTTTTTCTTATCTTGTGTATGGTCAATGTTATACTTATCACATTGGCTCCTTTTATTTTGTCTGTAGGGGTATCTGATCCGTCAAAAGGAATTTATGCTTGTGGAGCACATTCTGACTACGGATTGATGACTCTTTTAGCCACAGATAGTGTGATGGGACTCCAGGTATTAAGCAAACACAGTTTGGTTTTTGCTATTCATATACCTTTTGACACGACCGGGTTAGTTATCTGTAATTGCTGAAACTTTATGGCAGATATGCAAAGATAAGCACGCGAAGCCTCAGAAGTGGGAATATGTACCGCCTATTAAAGGGTATAATGATGAACGTATCATTGTTCATTGACCTTGAAGCTATACTGACTAGCTTAAGAAATTGTTGTTAATTGCATCTATCTTATTCTGAGCATCACTGATCCATATTAATATTTGTTTCTACAGAGCATTTATCGTGAATATCGGAGATATGCTGGAACGTTGGAGCAATGGCTTTTTCAAGTAATACTTCCAACTAAGAAGTGATTGTGATTTGGAAGTGATTTGTTCTAGCTGCATTTTCTCACATACATTTTGACCTTACAGATCAACATTGCATCGTGTCCTTGGGAATGGTCAAGAACGATATTCGGTAAAGCTCTTACTAATTTCAACTATCTATCTTTCCAATCTTTGGATGTGATGGCTTTTCCATATGGTTCACATCATATCTATGGCTCAACGCAGATTCCATTCTTCGTGGAACCGAATCATGACTGTCTTGTGGAGTGTCTCCCGACCTGCAAGTCAGAAAACGACACTGCTAAGTAAGACTCTTAGCTTGTGTTATTGAAACCTTTGAGTGGTAAACAGTTTTCCTGAATATGTTTATGATTAATATGTATGTTTGTAGATATCCACCGATCAAATGTTCGACATACCTCACACAACGTTACAAAGAAACACATGTGGAGTTAAGCACCTACCAGTAACAAACATGAATGGTCGTAAATTGATATAAGTCGTTATTACTCTAGTAGTAAGCTCAAAGCAAAGTCCTAAAAGATAATCTTAACGTAAGGGAAGTTTTGTTTACAGGGACACATGCTTTTGTTTTGTTTCAAGCTGTGAATTTGTATGGATTAGAGAAGATTTACAGTGTCTGTAACATTAAGAATCAATACGCTCTTTTGTTTTGTTTCAATCTGTGAATTTGTATGGATTAGAGAAGAATTTACAGTATCTATAACATTAAGAATGAATACGAGTTAGACTTGGTAGATCAGTAGAAGTTATATATACACATATTTGTACCTTTTGCAACAACAAAATCAAGTACATGACGATTTAAAGTCTCATTTTTTTTAACAATTAAGTTAATGAATAGCAAAATAACATAATTTACAAATTTGGCATTTGGTAGAGCTCAATTTTGTTATATGTATCTACGGAGCAAACTTAAAAGTTATATCAATTGTAACAAATTAATAACCGAGCCAGTAAGATCTTCCACTTAACCGGAAAAATAGTAAATACGTTTAGTGAACCGGTTCCAAATATCTTAACCGACATTAATTGAATTAATCTTCAGCCTAAACTATATATAAATAACAGAGAGGTGATTAAAGATGACCAATTCTAAAACGTATAAAGCAACGGCTACAAATATTGAAATCGATGACCAATCGATGTTTCTTCTTGCGAATTTAGAGATAATCTGTGGAGTTTATTAGGATTTCGTATATAGAATTTCGTTTTGATCGATCGGTTAGAATCATCTTTCTTTGGACTTTCTAGTCGGCTTTTCATGAGTTTATTTGTAAATTAAGGTTTTCTGCAAATTTTAATAAATAGGATTTGAAGCTGACTGATTATTCAATGTCGAGGCTAACTTACACAAACGATATGATCAACTCTTGAGACATTTGGCATGGATGATTTACATCCTCAACAGAATTCAATTTAGCTTCCATTCCCAATCTCTTGGTATGTATTTCTTTCTTTCATTTCTCTGTTTAGACTCAAAAAGGGTTGAAGAAATTGAAGATGAAGCAATATTTTCAATGTTTATTTTTTGTGCGTTTTCGTAAAGTTGTCTTCTTTGTTTTCTCTTTTTTAACTTCCGTGAAATCCAGAAGAGAGAGTTTTGTATCTAATGTAAGAATTATTTTATGGTCAAATAAGTATAATTAATGTATTATAGTCATTATTTAAAAAGTCAAAATTATGTGGTAACATTCAGTAATTTTTAATTTGATGAATGACCGAATCAGGAATTGTTTCTATATAAATAGAAGGTTTTAATCCTCACAACAACCCTAACAAGAAATACAGAAAATGTTCTCTGCATCTCATCAACAAAGATATCAAGCTATTCTGGATTCGTTGTGGAAGAACCATTGCCAAAATCCTGATCATAAACTATGGATCCCAAAGGTACGCTTCCGCTCATGTTCTTATTAATCACAGACTGGCATGTGATGATTGAGAAATCATAAAGAATATAATTAACATTTAATATTTTTCTTTTGCAAAATTCTCTTGAGTCCAGCTTTATCAGATATGGATTTGATTCGCTCCTTGTTAGCACTATCAAGATAAGATCGATATCTAGTATCATCCATGGTTTCTATTAAGGCGTCAACAAGTTAACCCCGGCAATGTCATCACCCAAACTCTCCAGAAATGAAACTTTATTCTTCATTATCGAGGTGCCCTTATTGATCCACTGATTATTTAATTAACTTGTTGAATCTGGTTCAATTAATTTAGACCAAAAGATCCAACCACTCTTTATTACATAGCAAAGTGATGCTTTCTTCAATATATTCCTACACTTCAATTTATCTAACTTTTTACCAAGTTTTTTTTTATCTAGTATTTCACATATTTTTTCTAATAATTTTAACTACATTCATGTACATTAAGTTAAAAATTTTAATTTTTGGATTTTATTTGGATATTAATATGTTTACAAAAGGTAGAATAGTAGAAAAACAAGTCCTTGATTAATCCCAGTTTTATTAATAACTCATTAGACTCAATATAACTGTCCGACCAGCGCCTAGCGTAGTTCCAAACAATGGATAAACTTAATATGCAAAAGTTTCGAATAACAAATGCGCATATAGGTAAAGAACAAGAGAACACAACATAACAAAAATTATAAGTTAACTAGTTTTACAAAATTGAAAAGCTATGAAAACAAACTAAACCTATACTACATAATAAAATTAATAAAAATATATTTCAAAAGCTTTGGTGTCACATTTATTTTAAAATACTATTTTGAAAATAAAATTGCAGCATAGCACGAGTAATGTTAAAAAGTTGATCTAGGCGGAGCTTAGGCGTTAGACGGACTTAAGTCATTCTGATTATAGTAAAGTCGGATTAATTAGGCAGGTAAGATAATTTGGCAATTTTAACGGTAGTTAGATGGTTGAAGCGGTGATTAGTCAGCTTAGACGTTCTATTTTTTTTGTCAATAATCATCCATTAGAAGATGAAGTAACCGTCAGCTCACCCGAAATGAGGAACCTTAACCTCCAAGAAAACACTAATCCGACTCTTGGATCGTCCTTGAACTCTGTTCAAACTCAAGAGGAAAACAGAGAAAATTCTCAGGAAGTCACTGCCCTCCCGAGTCCACCGCAAGGACCACTCTCAATCGAGAATTTGGTGTGCAACATGATAGCACAATTCGAAGCTTCCGATTAAAGAAACTCGGAAAGATTCAACAGAATCGAGTCTTGTCTAAATGAGAGTAGCCTCCCGTCAACAAAAAAAAAGGCCAGACGGAGAAGTGTTAGCTAGTGTCCAAAGAAATCTATTTGAAACAATTCCGAGTCCACAACCAACCAACGTAACCGGACCAGGGCAGACTACAACGTCAAACGCATCAGGGCAGCAAACGCCAACTACGATGGATGCAGCAGTCGTATACAGGATGATGGAGAACATGCGGTCTCAGTTCCATCAAGCTACCTGCTCGGCACCAGATATTGGGCAAATTTTAGCTCAAGCTCGAAACTCACCCTTTGCGCAAAGGCTAAAAAGAGTCTTGGTAAACGAAGGACCAAGAATAAGGTGACCTACATACGATGGAACTACTGACCCAATCGAATTCATGAGTGCTTTCAACGTCATGATGAACGGGACCACCTATAATCCCGACCAGGAGGACGCAGCTTACTGCCAACTCTTCGCTGAGAATCTAACCGGCGATGCCCTAATATGGTTTACCAAGTTACCGACTAGATCGATCGAGAGCTTCAATCAACTCACCGAGTTATTCATGAAGCAATACACCCTATTTGTCAACCAAGATACTTCTACAGCGGAGCTACGGTCTTTAAAGCAAGGATTTGACGAGTCTCTAAAGTCGTATCTCGGACGATTTAAGAAAATCTTGACTAAAGCCAAAGTAAGTGACGATATAGCCAAAGTAAGCGATGACATGGCCATTGAAGCTTAAAGAATTGGAATGGTTACGGACGAGGCCCTGCGGAGAAATTTCTTTGTAAATCGTCCCAGTACGATCTCAGATGCCCTATGCAGAGCAGCGAGACATGCAGACTACGTGGATGAAAAGAAAATCCTCGCCAGAACACAGAAAATTCATCGAGACTCAGGAGCTAAAGAGTCAAAAGAAGAGTACCATGAGCCGAGACAACATAGCTACAGAGGAAAAGCGATCTCGGCAATAGCTTTCCAAGTCGGCAAAACTGATAGCCCAGCTCGTAAAAAGCCACTTAACAACACTTACAACCAAAGTGAGTACTGTGCCTTTCATAATAGGACCGTCATTCCACTTCTAAGTACAAACAATTACAAGAACTACTTGCCAAGAAGTTTATCAAAGGAGAGTTGAACCTTTCGGAAGAAGAAACTCAGAAGTTCAAGGCACAAAAGTGAAAAGAAGCCAAGTTGCGAGAAGCAGCTTACAAAACGGCAAACCAAGACAACAATGCTAAAGAGAAACCAAAACGGTAAAAACAAGATGGGGAGACCAAATAATTGGAATCCCCGAGAGTGGAGGTCAATGTAATCATGAGAGGATTACAATTTTGCGACTACACTACAAGGTCAATCAAGAGGTACGAACGGAAGGTTGTGGCAGCAGTCAACCTTGATCCAATCCAAGAAAGCTTAGGACCGGCCAATTTGGAAGTTACATTAACCACCAAGGATGTTGAAGGAGTAAGCTTCCCACATAACGACCCGCTAGTCGTCAACTACGAGTAGCCGACTGCGACGTATCTTGGATCCTCATTGATATAAGCAGTTTGGTAGATCTAATCTTTAAGGAGACGTTGGATAAGATAGCTTTGCCAAATGCACGACTCAAACCTGTGGAAAGAACGTTGACTGTATTCGATGGAAGCACGATAAATGCAATTGGGACTATCAAGTTAGTAGTCCGAGTTGTCAAAATTACCAAATGGATTAAGTTCTTGGTAGTAGATAAACCGCCAATTTACAATATGATACTTGGGGCACCTTGGATCCATACAATGAAGGCAATTCCATCAAGCTACCATCAGTGTGTGAAAATCCCAACAAACGAAAGAGTTTACACACTACAAGGAGATCAAAAAATGTCTTGGACATGCTTTATCTCCGAGTTGAATTACAAAATAAATCTTGCATGATCACGACGACTTTTAAAAGAAAAGCATTAACGGAACATCCCGCTCCAGAAAAGCCAAACCAATCTAGTGTCGAACATGTCAACATTGATCTCACAGACCCGTCTAAATGCGCTAACATTGGGGTTAATTAGGACCAAATGCCTGGGATCAATCTGAAGATTGCAAGCCACAGATTAAACGTTGATCCGACCTACAAACCCATCAAGCGGAAGGGAAGAAAGCTAGGGCCAGGAAGAACAAAGGCTGTAATCGATGAGGTCAAAAAGCTAACCGAAGCAGGGTTAATTGTAGAAGTCTAATACTCATAATGGTTAGCTAACCCGGTTGTTGTTCCCAAGAAGAACGTAAAGTGGCGAGTATGTGTGGACTTCACCGACCTTAATAAAGCCAATCTAAAGGATAGTTTCCCACTGCCAAATATCGATAGAATTATCAAAGCAACCGCTGGAAACGAACTGCTTTCATTCATGGATGCCTTCTTGGGATATAATCAAATTCGGATGCACCCTGACGACATGGAGAAAACTTCGAACTGCTGTAGAGTAATGCCATTTGGTCTAAAGAATACTGGAGTGACTTACCAGAGATTAGTCAACAAGATGTTTACCGATCAACTCGGATAAACAATGGAAGTTTAAATTGACGACATGCTTGTGAAGTCTCTTAAAGCGGAAGATCACGTCGAACATCTAGCACGATCTTTTCAAACATTAAATGAATGTCATATTAAACACAATCCGGCAAAGTGCACCTTCGCAGCCCCAGGAGAATTTCTCGGTTACATAGTCACTCAAAGGGGAATTAAAGCAAACCCTAAGCAGATTAAAGCAATCCAAGAGTTACCTTCTCCGAAGAACAAAAGAGAGATTCAAAGGCTTACTGGCCGAATAACCGCTCTAAATCAGTTCATCTCACGATCGATGGATAAGTGCCTCCCATTTTACAACTTATTGCTGGGAAACAAAGAGTTCAAGTGGGACGAGAAGTGCGAGAATACCTTTTCTGAGCTAAAAGAGTATATTTCGACCCCGTTGATTCTTGAAAGACCCAAAGACAGAGAGCCTTTATACTTATACATTACGGTCTCGGCGTCAGCAGTGAGCAGCATGCTAGTTCGAGACGACAGAGGAACTTAGCATCCAATTTTCTACACAAGCAAATTTTTGGACGGAGCAGAAACCAGATATCCGACTACTGAGAAATTCACGTTAGCAGTCGTGACCTCGGCAAGGAAGTTACGACCTTACTTCCAATCTCACAATATCATCATGTTAACCAATCACCCACTATGAACGATTCTACATATTCCAAACCAATCAGGAAGACTAACTAAATGGGCCATTGAATTAAGTGAATACGATATCGAATTTAAAGGGAGAACAATTGCAAAATCTCAAGTTCTGGTCGACTTTCTAATCGAACTGGCCCCCTATTTAGAACCTTTGGGATCAGACAGTGATCTTCAGACTTGGAAGATCTATGTTGACGGATCATCATTGCAACATGGTTCAGGAATCGGAATCTGACTTGAAAGTACGACAGGAGAAATCTTGGAACAATCATTCCGACTTGCGTTCCCAATATCTAACAAAGAAGCAGAGTACGAGGCATTAATCGTAGGAATCAGGCTGGCCAAAGAGATCGGGGCAACTGAAGTAGAAAGTTATTGTGACTCTCAACTGGTAGTCAACCAAGTGAATAGAGGCTATGATACAAAAAACGACTGGATGGAAGCATACCTCAAAGTCTTCAAGGATTGGACAAAGGATCTGAAGTTCATAGTAAACAAAATCTCTCGATCTGACAACACTTCAGCTGACGCCTTAGCAACTATCTTATCCACAACATATCCCATTCAAAGGAGGATAATACCAGTCGAAAGTATAGACCAACCAAGTATAAGTTTACCGAAAGGAAATGTACAACTTTTATTGGTAATAGCTGAAGATAGGGACGACTCCAACACCGAGATGCTAGACATTGAACAATCCAGCGAATAAAAGACCGACTGGCGAGACAAGATTCTTGCGTACATTATGGATGGAGAAGTGCCAGAGGATAGATGGGCAGCCGGCCGACTTAAAGCCTAATGCGCTTTCTATACCCAAGTCGATGGAAAGTTGTATCGGCGAAGTACAAACGGGATCCTCCTCACTTGCATCAATGGTGATGAGATCAGTGAAATCATTAAAAAGACGCATGATGGAGCTGGTGGAAATCATAACTGTGGAAGATCATTTGTACACAAGATCTGAACCCTTGGATATTATTGGCCGATAATGGCGAAGGATTGTGCGCAATATGCAGCCAAATGCGACAAATGTCAATGACACTGGCACATCATCCATGCCCCAACTGAAGAGCTAACCTCATCAGCTATGCCATATCCGTTTATGTGGTTGGCGATGGACATAGTCGGACCGTTGCCCTCATCTCAGCAAAAACGTTTTATGCTTGTCATGACGGATTACTTCTCAAAATGGGTCAAAGCAGAGGCTCATTCGCACATTAAAGACATAGATGTAGTCAAGTTTGTGTGGAAAAAACATAATTTACGGACATGGGTTGCCTTACGAGATTGTAACGGACAACGAATCTCAATTCATCTAGGCAAAGTTCACTAACTTTTGCTCCAAATGGAATATCCAAGTGAACAAATCCACTCCGCGAAAACCACAAAGAAATGGGCAAGTGGAGGTAACAAACAAGCAGATCACAGATGGAATAAAGAAAAGGCTCTCGAAAAAGAAAGGAAATTGGGCTTCTGAGTTGGATGGCGTGTTGTGGTCACATCGAACAATACCAAAACGCTCAACCGGAAGAACTCCTTTCTCTCTTTCTCATAGAATGGAGGCAATGGCTCCAACGGAAGTAGTAGTACCAACCATGCGTCGAGAACATTTTCCCGGAGATGAGAATTCAAACAATGAAGCAATAAAAACCAACATCACCGACTTGGAAGAAGAGCGCAACGAGGCACTTCTCTGAGTACAGAACTATCAACAACAGGCTGCAAAATACTACAATAAGAAAGTTCGTGGAAGATACTTCTCAGTAGGAGATCTAGTACTCTGGAAAGTGTTTGAAAACACGGCATAACTTAATGCAGGAAAACTCAGCGCCAACTGAAAAGGGCCGTATATCATATGTGAAATCATAAAACCAGGATTCTACAAGATCGCAACAATGGATGGAGAGATGGTTCCTCGAAGTTGGAACTCCATCAACTTGAAATGATACTACTGTTGAAGATACGCCGACTCGGCAATCTGAATGCGTTACTTGATGCATCCTTAATTATGTAATTACAACTATGTTTTGGTTTGATCCCTGCGGGGTATGTAGTTAGCCTTCAGGTGCAGCTATAACTAAATAAAATTTTTAAGTCCCCATCTCGGGTCCAAAAAAAAAAAAAGAGTTACACCCTAACTCCCGGAAAAAAACGAGATCAAATTCTTGCAAAACAGATTTCAATTCTACAATGAATTTGCCGAGATCAAATACTCGGCAAACATTCAAAATCGAGTCTTAAAACCTCACCGGGTCATAAAATCCCGCTTAATAAGCCGAGTCTTAAAAGCTCACCGGGTCGTGAAATTCCATTCAATATAACCAAGTCTCAAAACCTCGACGAGTTTCAAACTCTCAATGAGTTGATAAACTCGTTAACCTACTCTATAAAATATTTGGCAAAGTAGAGGTGTCACTATTTAAGCCGAGTCTGACTCTCGCCGAGTTCTAAAATCTCGCTCTTGTCCAGCCGAGTAAAAAACTTCGCACAATTAAAGCCGAGTCTAAAGTTCGCTGAGTTCTTAAAAACTAGCTCGTACCAAAGCCGAGTCCAAAATCTCACCGAGTCCTTAAAATCTCGCTCGTACCTAGCCGAGTCAAAAACCTCACACAATTCAAGTAGAATTTAAATCTCGCCGAGTCCCTAAAATCTCGCTCATACTTAGCGACTTCCTCTAGGTTAGGAGACTTGCAAAGCTCGAAGGTCGGCATAACCAAGTTGTCCTGTTGAAGAACCTTGACAACCTCCTTCTCGACAAGGGCCTTAGCAGAAGCAGGACCGGAAGCACCGAAGGTTATGACATCAGCATAATTAGGATTCTTCTTACTTAGTATACGCTGTAGGAGTTGATCGTAGCTATACATCTGAGTATAACCAAGGAACCTGAAACAAAAGAAAACTCGTCAACATTTTAAATATGTAAAAGATTAAAAGTACTTAGCCTTACCTTTAAAGGAACATATGCCGTCCTGAAGAGAGGAGATGGCCGCCTTATGCTTCTTTGTCGTCCAAAAAGCAGCATCTCGGAGCTCAGTTACAGACCTTGAAGCATCCTTAAGAGCAGAACTCTCCTTCTCATAGCTCAGAGATTTCAAGCGCTCCTCCTCTAACTGGGATGGTACCCGAGTTAGGTCAGTCTGAACAGCCGCCAAAGAAGATCGAGCCTCAGTTGCCTCCTGGTGAGACTTCCCCAGCTGCTCTGACATCTCATTTAACCGGCGGGAATTCTTAGCTTCAGCAGCCATCACCTTCTCCTTTCCCAAGAGAACCCAATTCATCTAGGCAATCATCTGAAAAAGAGAAAGAAGCTGTGACAAAAGTTAGAAATAAGCCAAGTCAGATAAAACAAAAAGGAGAGTAGGAAACTGAACACTAATCGAGAGGTCGACTTCGCCATGGCGAGGTACTCCTCCCAATTAACCATCTCGGACACAGGAGGAAGAGCCTCGATAGAATCCCGAAGGAAACGCATTAAGTCGGCCCCTTCCACCTCGCAATCCTTGATTGGAGCTGGCTTTCCAAAAGCGTATTTAAAACTAAAGTCCCCGGAAGCTTTACTCCTCTCAAAAGAAGGAATTTCAGGAGGAGGAAGAGGCTCCTTGCATTTTTTGGTTGACTTCCGAGCAACCTCAAGAGCAGCAGCACGACCTGGCATCACCGAACATCATCTAATCACCTTGTCGCCTAAACACTTAGCAAAGGGGATTTTTCAAGAAATATTACCTTTAGCAGCAGGATGAACTGCCAAATTCTTCTTCTTGGGCTTCTTCCTCGAACCTGAGGAACCAGATGGAGATACTAAGGATTCTAGATCCCGAACCTTGACAAGGGTTAGACATGGTGAAGTCGTCAACCCCATGTCAGCTTGCAGAACTCCTGAGAAAATGAATAGCAGTCAGACATCAATTCAAGACCACAATTTCCAATTCCGTTTATTAAAAAAAAACTTAAAACTTAAACTTACCCCTTTGATATCGAGAAGTAATCTTCTTGAGAAGATCGTTAGGCAAGAACTTTCAATTGAGCCGAGGAACGCTGAAACACTTGTCTAACAACTCCTGGTGCATGGGAAGGCAAGGTTTTCTGGCCCAGGAAGAACTGAATTCCAAAGGTCTTCGCGGACGAATGACGTCCTCAGGACGAACAAAGAAATACCGAATCATCCAATCGGTAACTTTAGAACCCGGCTCATCAAAGAATTGTAGGCTAGTTTTGGCCTTGGCAAAAAACATCCCCTTTGAGGCCTTGACTTCACAAAAATTAGTCATATTCTCGAAAAACCGAGTTGAAATATCAATGCCCGCCTCACTACCAAGAATTAAAACCCCCACAATTTTTGCAACTCCGGAAAAATCCGAGCTGAGTCATTGCAATCCTCCGAGCATAACAGTACCTAGGGAGGAGATCTAGGATCACAAACCACATTTTGGATTCCGTGAACCACCAGTCATAGAAGGCAACATATCCATCTGGAGGAGTCCAAGGTCGGGCATTGGAGTCTGGAAGTTTGATGTCAATATCTCCCATCTCAGGACATGCAGCATAGAGTTTTTCAAGTTTATTCGAATTGATGATCGATGGCCCGACATCGAGTTCATCGTACCAGTCACCTAAATCACTAAGTGGACTATTGGAATAATACATATCTACATAGTCGTGGGTCCTACTACTGCTAGAAGTTGAAGAAGAACCAGAACTGGAATCGGAATTCTCAGAACTATATTCAGATCTATCTCTCTCCATGACAATGAATTATAAAAAGTACGACAACTCGGAAATTAAAATTATAGAGAAAAAGAAGAGATATTAAGTAATATACTGTACTCGATAACTATCGTGTCTCACGATACACTCTTTGTTCTCCAAATCCTTAAAAGAATCTTTGTCTAATCTTCCCTCTTTTAATCAGAATCGTGAAATTAGCTCTTTGTAGTAGACCCGGTTCGAACAAGCACGAGTATATACCCAATTATGTTATTATTGTAAGTATTTAAGTAATCATTCTTTCTAAATTTTGTTATGAAAATTATTCATAGTTTGGTAGAGATGGAAAAATTATTAATTGGTAGTGTTGTTTGTGAATTTTGTAATATACATCTTCATTCTATGCTAGATTCGCTATCTACATGTGCTTAACTTTTCAAAATATAGAATTACTAAATTCTTATATATTATTAGAGAAGTGATTTTTTGAAAATGTTTACGTGCCAAACACCACGTTTAATTTTAACGTAGTTTACTACAGAGTTAGCTTAACATTAAATTAAATTATATATTATTAGAGAAGTGATTTTTTAAAGAATGCTTACGTGTCAACACCACGTTTAATTTTATCGTGGTTGATTACAGAATTACCCTATCATTAAATTACTAAGTTGCACTCGCATTAAATTATGTTTGCTTTTCATATTTAAATAATAACTTAATATTTTTTGTTATACATATAATTACATTTAAAATTTGTGATTAAAATTAATATTAATAAAAAAATTTAAAATTTGCAAATTCAATTAATTATTGTTTTGACTTAATTTTTTTTAAAATAATGATCTTTTAAATTTTAAGATTATCTGAAGATTAGTTAAAAAAATCTTATATATTATTAGAGGAGGTGATTTTTATCAAAAAACTTACGTGTCAACATCACGTTTAATCTTCAATGTGATTGATTACAAAGCTGTCTTTAATATTAAAATTTGGTTTATTTCTATATTTAAAATATTTTTAATTTTTTATAATGTAGATAATTAGACTAAATCCATAGAAAATTAAAATTTTACATTTATACAAAATAAATTCACATTTGATGTCATATTTTTTATTTTGACTTAATTTTTATTTTTATGAAGATATTATGATCTCTTAAATTTTAAAAATATTTGAAAATTTGTTAAGAAAATGTTATTTTAAATTGAGGAATTTTAAGAAAGATTATATTTTGAAAAATGGCATGTCAAAAAGGGCATTTTGTAAAATTCCCCCTTGTAATTTTAGTAAGATAAATGTTTAAGGTGGATCTGAGATCCTACTTCGGTCCACGGGAAACAATGGGCAAAATTCTAAGTATTGAACTCGGCAAGTATATCGAAGTCTGAACTTGGAAGAATTCCTTCTCGGAAGCGCACTGAAAGTTGAAGGAAGTCGGACGACACGTCAGCAAACAAAGAAATGGAAATTTTTCTATTCCGACATGGAAAATCTAGCAAGAATCTTGTAGATACGATCTTATCTAGAAATTTGTATATTTTCTTTTATTCAATCTACTTTGTAACCACCTCTATGGTCTATAAATAGAGGAGCGGGTCCTTCAAAAATGGGATCTGTTTTTTGAGACACACACTAAGCCAACAAACTGTACTTGGCAACCATCCTCTTTTTTGCAATACATTTCTTTTCTTTAAAGTTCTGAAGAATCCTTATCCAATCTACCCTCTATTTTTCAGAATTTGGATTTAGCCCTTTGTGCTATATCCGGTTTGAACAATAAAGATAATTACAAATATTTTGTACTTATCATAATCTTTAATAAATCATATTCCTATTTGAATATTATGTTTTTAAAAAAAATTACTTTGTCAAAATTTTTTAATTTATTCAAATAACATGAAACGAATGAATATAGAAGAGAAACTTTACATTGATGGTTCAAAAGTATATACAAAATAGTTAGGCATTTGTTTATGTTTTTGCGTTACATTCATATGCTTATAAAAAATAAAATCACACAATCTTTTATAAAGATTTGAATTATGTTTTTATTTTGTTTTCAATGTTAGAATTCACATGTTAATGAAATAAAAAAATCAATGTAAGATATTTAAACCAAATAATTAGACTAATAATATTTTTAATGCATAAAAAAAAGTTTCAAAAGCATAACCATATATATGATATTATTTGTTAAATATAAGGTCAATGAAAGCATATATATTATATTCATATACATAATGTTATTTTACTTTATGTCTTAAGGTTTTTGGTTTATAAAAATTCATTTAATTTTCACATATTGACTTTTTGGTGTTTTAGTCTTATATCAATTATTAAAAGATTTATTACTACTCCGTTTGTTTCAAAATATAAGTTTTTTTCTTGAATATACACAAATTAAGAATTTTTTTTTGCATTTTATAAAAAGATCATCATTTTATATTTTGCATCTTATTAAGATAAGAAATAAAAAGTGGTTTAAAAGAAAATAAAAAAATGAAAAGAAATATGAAAAATTCAATTTGTCTTAACTTTTAATTTAGTTTTTTTCTTGGTTTTGCAAAAAAATAAATATTTTGAAAAAAAAATCTCTAAAACAACTTATATGAGGAAGTAATATATAAAATAAAATATATTTTAAAAAATTATAACAAAAATTATGTAAGTGTGAGAAAGTCACTTAGTTAGATATTAATTGATGAAAGAAAATTTAGTCTTGTGAAAGTATTTTTTTACTAGAGTTATATTTCAGATAATCATGTCATCCTAGATGATAAAAGTCTAGAAGGTAAATATTTTTTTTTGTCAATCTTATTCTTTTAATTGGATCGACAAGGTCTAATTTATCACCAAATCTTATATCCTAAAGTCCTTCCTTCTTTTTCCCTAGCATCGGGGAAGAATCAAAACCCTGTACTTGAAAAACTGTAAACTGACAACTAGTACTGGGCACAAAAGATTTTGTTAAATTTTATAATAGTATTCTAATTTACTTTGCGGCCACAATAGATTGAATCTGGATTAGCTAGAACTACTTTGTAAATTATTTTCTTTTCTTCGATTTCTTTCTTATTGTTGTAAACAAAACAAAAAAACTCTCACTTTCACGTACTACGGATTATGAATAAAAGTACCAAACATTAAATCTGACCTAATCATCTATCTGTAGCAATTGCAATCAATCTAAATGAAAGAATCAATAAAGATCACATCATAAGAAACACACAAAATTAATAACCATCTAATCTAACAAATCTACAACACTCTCTTTGTTCCTAATATCAAACCAAAAAAGAAACCAGTTTTGGTCGTATTCTTCTTCTTATTTCTTTTCTTATCATCAACTTTATAAGCCACAGATCGGCTTTTCGTCATCCACGAAGTCGCCATTTCTCTTCTCCCACTACCTCCGGCCATAACCAAGTATCGTCGACGGTCAACAAGAGGAGAAGGACAAGAAGAAACAGAAGAAGAACCGTAAGAGGAAAGAGAAGTTGAAGAAGAAGAAGTACACAAGATTTGACGAGATTTTGGTCGATGTGAAGAAGCTGTTTTGATAAAAAGAGAAAGCTTTTCGTTAAGACAAAGAGAACATACACCAGGTGATTGTCTATGCTTTGGATGCTTCTTACAAAACGCTGCGTTTTTGGTTTCTGCTTTGTTCTTGTTTGAAGCTCGTCTTATTCCGAGCAAGCTCGTGCTTAAGCTCGCCATTTCTTCATCTGTTTTAGGTGTGGTAGATGAGGGAGATCAAGTGTTTATATAATTCAAAAGTGAAAGTGATTTGGTCTAATGGTGTTTTGGAGGTTTCTTGGGATTTTCCGGGAAAGTTTGAAGATGAGCCTTTTGTAGATTTTTTTTTTTTTGGTTGACAGGTCGTGTGGGTCGGGCAAAAGAGAAATCAACGGTTTAAATAACGAAGGAGATTAATTAACGGTTGAGATTTAATTTAACAGGTCAGTTGAAATGACTAGAAAATTCCAAGTCTGGTAGGCGCGCGCAGAAAGTCCGAAACATTGTAATTCATATACACACTCATAAAATATATATTAAATAATATATATATATATATATATAACTTCTTAATTCTTTTGGTTTGTACGTACATAGATGTTTTTTATATAGTTTGGATGAATTTGGTTTAATAGATACCATGAGTTTGGAACCAAGTCGTGGAAATTTTTTCCTAAGTGATTTTCGGATCAAAATATAATGAGATCCAACTAATTTCGCGTCAAAAGAGAACCATCTGAAAACTTTTGTTCTTTATACAATTGTGATTTAGTTTTCAGGTAGTTTAAACTAAGGAAGTGTGTGGTCTAAGCATTCCAAAATCTCACTTTACTTGTAGACTATGGTTATGTAGGCAAATACGTACATAGAATTATACATACATAATAAAGCCATACTGAATGATTTATTTATTTCTTTGGCGAAAACTTTAATCATGATGACATGTTGTATCCATCCAAAAAGAAGTATTTAATACTAACATGAGAGACAATGCTGATTTTTTTTATTCATCTTTATAAGTTTGCTTGATATCATCACAACCACTTTGAATACGTCAAAATTTGCAAGTGTTATTCAATTCAATCTTGTAGTGATATGGTACAAGAAGAAAACTTCAAATTAATCTAAGCTTCAACTGTTAGTCAAATCTCTTGAATGAACCAAAAAAACATAGTTATGTCCAATTTGATCATTGGATATTTAAATTGTTACAAGTCAATATATGCATTTCTCTTTTCAATATATCCCCTCTCTTTTTCCTAGGAAAGCCTCTGTTGAATCTATCTCTCTCCGTTCGGAATGGGAACTCCAAGCTGTTTAGCTTTCATTCTTCCTTCCGGTACCTTTTCACAGTGCAACTGAGCAAATTAGGAAAACTTTGTACTCGGAATGCTACTTTCCTTATATCTTTTATTTAAACTGCACTCGGTATAGAAGTGTTTAATATTTTGCTTAACGAGTTGGATTTTATGAGATCTTAATTTCGGAAATTATTAGATCTTATCTTAGTTTCCTAACTATCTAAGATTTTTATGAAAGAACTATAAAGAACATATATGTGGTTTAGGTCAATTTTTGGAGGCAAAGTTATAAAATTTTCATTATTAGAAATTTAAGATTGTAACTGGTTTAGTGTCCAAATTCTCTTTACATAATATCGACATGGTCAATTAAAATCAGTACAAGAAATCATTTAAACATTCGACTACTCCTCTGACCAAAATATGTGGTCAAAAATATTTTCGGTTAAAATTTTTGACCGATTTATAATGAAAAAACGAAATAATGATTATAAAAAGAAACAAAGATCGGGAAGTTAGGGAATCTATCACCTTATATATTCATTGATGACAGGGCCTCGCTAGGATTAATCATCTTCAATGGATTTTATAGAGGAAAACCATTGACACAAAAACTTTTATATAGGTTTATTCTTAAGGATTCCGTTTAGTTCTTGGTGTGTATCTATATAAATCTTAACATTATAAGTTTCATTAATTGTCTTTCTTTTAATGCAAATATATATACAAGTTCCGTCTTTTTAGAAGAAAGCTCAATTGATCTATCAGTCGTATTTTTACACGTGACTAATCTCAAATCAGTTAGTCTGTAGAGAGCTGCTAAACATGTAAATCATTATACTTAAACTTAGTGTCTACTTGGATAAGTAATAGGAGGTTATAAATTTAAAACCTCTACAAAATTATATCTTGAGATCTTTGTTCTAAAACCACTAATCTACCACCGCTTGGGTACTTTAAAAGAATGTGTTTTACTGGAACGATTTGTAAAGGAATAATGATGCAATAAATCGTTTTGGCTCCTTTCAAATCTGTTTTATTCCCTCGCTGTAGGAGTGTAGGCCAACTCTATCTTAAGGAGATAGAGACTACTTCCTCTTGCCTAGAAGCTACGTCTAAATCAAGTTCTCTAATTCTCTTGATGCATGCTTCATCTAACAGTACACAAAAAGCTAGTAGCCAATATAACTTTGAGAGATGAGTATATGTACTTTCAGTTAGATGAATTAAAAATGTCGTATGTGGACCACTTTATCAATATATGTATCAAAGTATTTTCTTCACCTTATAAAAATATATGTATCAAAATTCTAGTAGCCAATATATGTATCAAAATAGATAAATTAAAGATAAGTATCAAGGTACTTCACCTATCAATTTAAAGTTGTCCAGATAATTCGTCAACAATAAAAGTATAAAATCCTCAGTTTGTTTGGGGGACGTTTTGCATGCCTTATACAAATAAAGAATACTTATTTGTATGTTCTAATCAATTGATATTAGTTTTATAAGACTTCAAGATTGACTATGTGATATATCATTTACGAAATATGAATTTTGCTGTCTGAGGCGTGTATTAGATTTATTTTCGTATTATTAGTTTCATTTACAAAAAAATATTTATATTTGAATTATAAAAGATATGAACATAACAATAAAATATTAGTTATCTTTTTTTTTGTCAATATTGGATCGACAAGGCCCGATTCATAGCCTAAAACCCATCCTTAAAATTCCTTTTTTATGCTACCATAATGCAGCGGATAGGAATCGAAATCTGGTACCAAGTCATTAGCTGGATTATCTTTATCACCAGACTGAAAGCAACTCGGCAAAATATAAAATACGTAAATGAAAAAAAAAACAAAAAAGGAAAAAAGATGAAATGGTGGTGATAAAATGTTATTATTTTCCTCGGGCATGATCCATTGAATGTACACAGTTTTTTGAGCGGATATTGGATCGATGAGAAGAATTCTAATTGGTATTCTTAGCTAAATCTAAAAATAATGGTGTGGTCGTCTGTTTGGTAAGGTTGGTATTATTTCCTTTATGGGCTCCGTTTGATGTATTGTGACCTTTTATGACAATATTCTCTCCTCCTTCAGACTTAGACCATCTTAAGGATTTGTAGTTAAGTAGCTAAGATCTGTTGGTTAGTATTGTTTAAGAGTCATGCTAGATTAACTTACAATCAACTAAATTATGATTGTACCGTGTCCTTTTTAAGGTTATGGTGTTTAGGGAACTTCGGACTATCGGGATCTTGCATTATTCTTTAACACAGGGTTAGGATCTCCAATATTGAGGGTTGGTACATCATTCTCTTTTACCCTGTAGTTCTTTTGGGAGCCAGATAAACTTATATGAATGTTTTTTGTCAAGTGAAAATGACAAGTGTTTCATGTTTAGATAATTGATCTCTAACTTGGACCAACATAACTTCCTCCTTAGGTCTTGATTAATAAGAATTTTTGTTGATCATAATGCTCTTTTAAAAGCCAATCATATTTGAGAAAATTTAAATAGATAAAATTTTTTGGCTTTCATAATAACATTATGCTTAACAAAAAGTCTTATTAATCAATGCCTACCAAATCACTTGGTTATTTTACTGTCTTTTATTTTTGTTATAAAAAAAAGGGTTGAATCATGTATACTACGTCTTTTGCAAGCTCTTAAGTCGTATGAGTTGAATCATGTATACTTAGTTTAAGATTTATTTTGAAAAGAAATATGAGATGCTTCCAAAGATCCCAAAATTTAATCGTACCGTCCTCACATCCATAAACTCCTAGCCCCGACGATGTAAGTCCACATTGATTTGTTTTTAATGTTTCACTCTATTCTCTATTGAGTCGAAATTTTTCCTTTCATAAAAGTTTGCATCTTATGAATTTGGTAACCTCTATAAATTATTAATGTTTACACGATTTTTAATTAATTTATAATGATTATTAATTTATTGTTATATTAATTAAACCAAAAATTTAATTTAAAACCAAAGAATTTTATTAAGTTATAATAGTTATTAATTTATCAGTTAATTATATTTATGAAGTAAGGTTTTATGAATATAACCTAGTTCGTGTAATTACATTTTACTAATTAAAGATTAGAAGCACAATCAACAGAATTGAAGTTTCTAAGTTCTTTTAGTTTCACCATAATTATTTCTTTTTCCGGATAATTGGTGAACCAGTAAGGCTCAGTCGTCGATCCTGACGTCGAAGAAGAATAACAGCCGTTGAAAGATGTAGATGCCATCTGAAAAATCTTATTATTTCCTTTTACGATCTCTTGCTTATGTTTTGTGAGAGACATGTTATGTTCTTCCTCTTTGCTTTCTTCTCTCACTTTGGCTTTGAGCTCTTTCAGCTATCGAAACAAACATAAATTAAACAAGGAAATTTAGTAAGTAAATTTAATCTCTTACTGTTTCATTTGTTACACCCATTTGTGGAAATTACTATAACAGTTTTTTTGGTGCATTGTCACACTTAGATATTCGTTTGATAAAAAATACGCAAAAACGGGAAAGAAAAACTCATCATCAAAATTACGCAAAAACGGGAAAGAAAAACTCATCATCAACTACAATTGTTACAAAAAATTATTTTATGCAAATACCTTTGTTTATTATTACTGTTTTATTAGCGATTAAATCGACAAAATCCGCTTCATTGCTCAAACTCATCTTTAAAACTCCCTTATAACTACCATATGTAGTGTGATGGAATCGAACTCTAAATGGTTGAGTCATTAGCATACATTTAACTACCAGCATTAAAAAAACTCAGCGTGCAAATACTTTTTTAAATGGTCATATTTTGCAATAATTTTCCATAAGCTCTAACTCAATTAGGGAATATCAAAATCAATATTCAACATAACATTTATATGTATTTGTGAAGAGTCTTTTACATCACATATATTAATTTATAAAAAAATAGATTTAGATTATTCGCCACAAAATTAAGTTGCAATTTGATATATTATTTATCATAATTTTAAAAAATTTAATTGTGATACTGGATTTTAATGAGTATTATTTTTGACTTGGAATGATTTACTTCAATTTGTTGAGTTGGAGAGTAGAATTGCAAGATGATTTGAGGTTTTTTTGCTGAAAACTTTGCAAAATTTTAATCAGTACGTAGATTGAATGGAAATATAACATATTCAAGTTGATCTTGTCATTAAAGAACATATTATGATTATGGGTCTGACCTTTGAAGTAAGAGCTTGCGTCTCATGCTCAAGATTGTTGTACTCAAGCTTGAGAGAGTCATAATGATCTTTAAGGACACAATAGTCTCGTTCAAGTTGCTTAGTCTTCCAACGAGCACGTCTGTTCTGGAACCACACAGCCACTTGTTTTGGATGCAGTCCTGTCTCCTCTGCGATTCTCACCTTTCTCTCTTGCTCAAGCTTGTTCTCTTGCTTGAATTTCATCTCAAGTGTCTTGACTTGATCTACACTCATTCTTCTCTTCTTCTCTGTCATTGAGAACGCTTCTTCTTCTTCTTCCATATTTTTATTCCTTAAATGATTGATGTGAGTTATTTTTTTCTTGGATGTGAGAAACTTAAAATGTCATAGATTTTTTTTAGCAACAAAAGTTCTTATCTATATATAAGCTAAAGTTTTCTTGTAGTGAAACCTTTACGTGAGAAATGAAAGCTACTATCACCACACACCACTTAATTCACTTTACTTCATAAAATCTTATCTATAATTTACTGTTTCTTGATTTTGATGTACTGTTTTATTCGAATTAAGCTATTGATCAAATATATAGTTTTAAGTTGTATATGGTAATTGGTAATTATTTTCAATGATATAGTTTTGTTAATAATACAGTTAAACATCTATAAGTAAATAACATTGAACCTATAATTCTTATTATTAATTTATAAAAATATTGGTGAATATTAATTTATCGATAATTAATTAACAGAGCTTATATTATGTTGTGTAATGAGAGAATGATTATATATAACACCGAAAAAAACAAACACTTAGACGTTAAAACTACTTGGAATTTCTTTTATGAAATTGCAAAATTATATAATATAGACTCTGATTTAGAACATTATATATTTTGTTAAAACATCCAAAACTCCATAGTTATTTCACTATTTTTTTTTGTCAATCTTACTCTTATAATTGGATCGATAAGGCTCGATTTATAGTCAAAGCTCATATTCTAAACTCTATCTTTTTCCTTCCCTTTATATAGGAGAGGAATCGAACTCTGGTGTATGAAAAATGCTAAAGTGGCCACTACCACTAGGCCACACGTCGTCGACAATTATTTCACTATTTTAAAATTTACAATCAATAAAATATCTTCTGTTAGAGATTTTTTCATGCAGATGAAATCATAACTATTTATTATACATAAAATGATTCAGTATTAAGACGCCAGGATTAACTTATTAAAACTATAACATGTTACACTTAATTTTAAAATTTTCAAGTTCACAAGAATTCTTTTTAAAAGTTGTAAATCACGAGAATTTTCTTTTCTTTTCTTAAAGAGAGGATAGAATTTTGTCAATAGAATGAGATTAAATATATTTTCTTTTTTTTTTTGTTAAAGGGCCTTTAAATATATATTCTTTCAGTATTTAAAATGGTATTTTAAACTTACAAGTCAGCCGAAATTTTCTCGGTATAATGATTAAAGTGATCTACTTAATGACTTTGATATTTTAGTTTGATCTCTCCCTATAACTTAAAAGGAAATTTTAAAGTGTAAATATTGAACTAAGGATCGAAATTTTTAACAAAAAAAAAAACTACAGATCGAAAAATTGTCGAATCGTTAGAAAGAAAAACCTTACAAGTCACGTGGAAACAAAACAAAAAAACCTACAAAGTCCAATGGACCCAGTCTAAATCAAAGAAGGTGTTGAAAACAGCGAAGTAAAAGATTCCTTCCAATCACACCGACCATAGTTTCTTTACAGCTACAATAGTCGACACATGTCTCTCTTAAAGCATTAACTTAAGAGTTCGTCAAAGTTTTAGCCCACAATTGAAGTTGAGACAGCTACGTACCTCAACACTGCCCATATTGCTAATCTTGTCTTTGTTATTTGATAAAATCCAAGTATATATTTTGGTCCAAATCCAAATTTTTTTTGTCATTGATTATTATTTTAATAAAAAAAAACTACTAAGATTACACAGGTGATAACCATAAAGCTAGGAAAATGATAATATTTATGGAAATTAAGTCTAAAAAAGGGAATCTGAAATCCAAACGAAAAAAGCTTTTAAACTAGTTCCGAAAAAGACTATGCTAAGATCCTAAAACAGAGATTCAAGAAAATACTATTCCGCAGAAGACTGAATACTAAGAACACTGCCTAGTGGAACAAAACCCAAAACAATGATGAAACCTCCTATGATGAATAATTATACCACAGTAATGATGAACAGGGGCCTATACCGGCAAGATTTGAAGCCACATTTTCCGGAAATGGCGAAGTCGAAACCAAAACGAGGCCGACTAATTGACACCTAAGAAGGACCTTTTAGAAAATAAGACTTCGAACTAGTTTTGAAAGTACGAACAAAGAGCGAAACTAACCTCTTCACAGAAAAACTAAACCTTAAAGGTTGGAGAGGAAACTAAACTATCAACCTTGGGAAGCAGTAAAAAGAAAAACTGACTAGAAACCTAACTAAAACCCCATCAGAGTTAAACCAACAAAGTAAAATAACTAGAAAACACAAAACAAAATGCCAAAACCAGAAAGTACCAAAACGTGAACGCAACCAAAGCCAAATCGATCGAGGTATACCACTGGTGATAGCATGGTCGGAGAAGAAGACCTCACCAACGCCGACAATCCCACCAGTAACCCGACCCGCCACCACCGTCAAAGCTTCTACATCTGCACCAACCACCGACGAAAAGACGTCAAGCATTTGTAGTAAGCCACCGCCGGAGATTGTGACCCGAAGACAACCACCAGAGCAAGAGAGAGGTACCGCCGTGGAGACCACGAAGTTCCAAACCAAATTCCCACTACAAGAAAAAAGTTGTATTGAGACGTAATATTTCGTCACAATAATGCATATTTCGTCACATATTCTTATAAATTTGTGACGGTTGGTAAATAGTTGCAATACAAATGTTGTAAATGTATATTCGTAACAAAAACGTCACAATAGTGGTGACGGAAAAAATATAGTAACAATTTCATCACAAATTGTTACGAAATATAGTCACAATAATTTTTTTAAAAAATGTAACATATAATTTTGTAACAAAAATGTATATAAAACGTCACAAGTTATTACAAATATTATTAGTTACAATACAATCGTTATCATAGTTCCAATTTTTTGTAGTGTCCAACAAAACCTTTTGATACACCTCACCACTTCACCGGCCTGAGATTAGTCACGCAAGCAAGGGGTAATCGGCGTCAGTCATAGATGAAGCGCTAACTGCCGGTCACCCAGCAGATCTGATATTCTTCTTGAACAGTGGCAAGAATAAACTCTTACTTTCACCCTTTAGTGATTTGATTAAGATTTGAGATTTAATGTTATCTGCCGTGTCCTGTCCAAATCCAAATTATCTGAAGAACATATATAGAATATCAGACTGTTTTAAGTTTGAAATCGTTTCTATAACTTGATCAATAAAAATTTGTGATTTAATTGACAAATTAACAAAACATCATAATTTAATTGATATATGTAACAAAATTTTACAATTAAATTATTTCAATCTTGATTTCTTTTTACATGGTTAGTTAATGAATCTCACACTTGGCATGGATGGAGTCAGAATTAGGTTGTTCCTTCAGCTCCACTGTTGACAGCTTAAATTCTCAGACCTCCAATGAAAGGTTTCTATTCCTTTTGGTTTCTTTGAATCGATCATTGCCACTTGTTATCAATTTGCTTCTTCCTTAGAATATCCCTTTTTAGAAAACCTTAAAACTGTTTATCACTTCATCAATATCTAACGCATATGCTATTATTGAAATCGATAGACTGATTAAAAATTTGCTTCCATGGTTTTTGTTTTTTTCTTTTTTGCCATGGGACCAAATATAGGATATACGATGTATACCTCCTAATAATTTTTCATTTCAATGAAATATTAATATTTTACCGTATGATTGCCATGATTTTTGCACTTTATGATTCTGGGCCCACAATCAGCTTTCAGGCCCACACTCTATCAATTTCGGCCCTGGGCTTGTGCATGAGCCAAGATCAGTCGTTGCCAATTTTCATGTAGTCGCATCAGATCACAAAAGTCTGGAACAGAAGTGCGAGATCGCTGCATTTTAGTTGCTGATGTTCTTCGAATTTCATCTAGTAGCGTGTTATGCTAGGCAAATTAGACTGTATTTTCTGATTTTGGCTACGTCTCGTTACGCGAATAATTAGGGTTAGAAATTATCTATGCCTTACGATTCTCAACTACTTGGTTTTAGTATATATATATATATATTTTTTTTATAGTATATTCTTGTGTGATAATGATCCGGAAATGCTTCTACTGGCTAGATTAAAGATTATTTTCCACATTCCAAGTATATATGTTTGAAACTTTTTTTGATTTCATTATTACCTGGAAGATAGAAAAATTTGGGGAAGATGCAGCACACTCCATTAACCATAGACCACCAGTTAAGAATGCTCATGAAAAAACCTTCCAAAACGACTACAATCCATACTTGGGTCTAAAGATGAATGGCATAAAAGGTTAGTTAATATTTATGTTAATTTTCTGCGTACAGGACCTCCATGCACGGTTGCATATTTGTTTTGTATACTGTCCAGACCAGAAAATTACATACTTTTTCTTTTTTTTTGAAACTAAAAATTACATAGTTCCTTAGAGCATCAGACCAAACTGATGTTTGTTTCTTATACAGAGTAAGCATTAGAAATTCAACAATTCCTAATATTTGGGCTTAACGAGTAATTGAATGATTCCTAATACTATTTTGTGTGCTTCGTTTGGAAAAAGAGAAAAAAAAAAATTGGGGTAAAGAAAAGTTTTGGAGAACTCATGTGTAAGTGTGGACCAAGTAAATGGTTTATAGAGGAGCTTTTGGGGTTGGGGACTAAAGTGTGTTGCACAGTTTATTACGTCGATATTATTAGATCAAAAATCTCTTCTTCTATTTTTTTTTTATAAGTATATTTTTAAAATAATTCTCCATACAATCAAATAATACATTTTCTTGGCACGTAAATGTCACGCACCATTATCAAATATTCAAATTGACAGGAGTCAAACTCGATCCAATACTGTCCAAATATATTTTGATTAGAGATTTATATATCCCGATCCTAGACGGTTGACTTTAATATATCAGCTAAATAAATAAAAAGAATTACTTATATATAATTTTTATATAAAAAAAATTAAACAGATCATATAATGCTAAACAAAACAAAAGTTTCCAACTAAAAGTTGGATGATATTGTCTAGATGTTAAAAAGAAAAATAATGAATGTTTATAAAACTATAATACAAATGTGTCGGTTAAGTAATTATATATTGATTAGTTTTTTTCTACGAAATTTTGATTTTACATAGTATATTAAGGTTTGGACTACACATTACGAATTATCCATAAGAAAAAGTAATACATGTTGGAACTAGCGATGCCTTTACACAAAATTTGAAATTGCCGAGAAAGATTAAGAAAAAGTGAAGAACAAAGACGAAGCTTTATGCCTCTTAGTTTAAACGAATAAACCCCCAAATCTGTGCAAGATCTTCATGAAAGGTTTGTTCCAGCTATAACTCTAACTCTGTGGCTCATGAGCTTTTGCACAAGCCCTTGAGATGAATATCACGAAGAAAAGAAGAGAAGGAAGCTTGTTTTTGAGAGTTGCAGAGAATGATGTTCATCAGATCATGTTATCTATGACTTTATCTCTGTATTTATACATGTATTATACATCTTCTTTCAATCTCTGCTGCTTATTTCAGTATCCTTATGTATTCTAATCAACGGTTCAAAACACATTATTTCAATACTTTAGGATTACATCTGAATTGATTTATAAACACGTGATATAAAGAGATCTCTTCTTCAGCTCTTATATATGTTGATATGTAGCTTTGAATCTCTTAATTATTAGAAACAACAACCAACAATCCCCCACATGTTTCTTATCAATTCAAATTCTATATAGTTGATGTTTTCAACTTGAATCAACTTTCATCCTCGTGAGACTCGCACATCTTATAGATTAGATGGATTTTGATACTTTGTTCTATCGTTCAGATTTTCTTTGTTGAAAGTTCTTTTTCATTCATCCAAACAAGCCATTACACTTAATCATATAACTGTTTCACACATGTACAAGTTCTTAGACTTCAACATACACATTACAGTTACCAACAGAGACATCATAATGTCCCTTATGTAATCTATACAAAGGTACAAGAGTTTTTCTTCGTTTGACCTTTTGAACTAGAAGTTTGTAGAAACAAACTAGCTAGTAAGGAATCTGAAAGACATCTCTGCTTAAATTACTTTCAATCCCATCTCCTTGGCTGTGTCCAGAACTCTACGTCAACACAACGCCTTTGTCAATGGATCTGCAACATTCTTACCGGACCTCACAAATTCTAGTGATATCACACCTGTTTCTAACAAGCCTTTTATCACTTTGTGACGCATCCTAATGTGCCTTTTCTTGCCATTAAACAACTGATTTAAAGCCACTCTAATTGCAGCTTGTGAATCACATCTCAATGAGATAGGAGAACACACATTCTCATACATTGGAAGATCAAATAAAATGTTCCTTAACCATTCAACCTCTTGACCAGCGAGCTCAAGTGCTATTAGTTTCGATTTCATAGTTGATCTATAAGTTTGCTTATTTGATTTCCATGCTACAGCTCCTTCTGCTAGAGTGAACACGAATCCACTTGTTGAATGAATTTCATCATTATCAGAAACCCAGTTGGCATCATAGTATGCCTCCAATGTACACGAATTCCCTCCATAGTTCAGACTCCAATCTTTTGTACCTTTAAGATATTTCATAAGTCTGTATAGAGTATTTAAGTGTAATTCATTGGGACTTTGAGTGTATCTCGACAATCTACTCACGGTATAGGCCAAGTCAGGTTGAGTACAATTCATTAGATACATTACACTTCCAAGTATTTTAGCATAGTCTCCTTGTATAACACTTTCTCCTCTGTTTTTGCAGAGATAAACTGAAGCATCATAAGGAGATTTCACAGCCTGTACCTCCCAATATCCGAACTTCTTCAATATTTTCTCCACATAATGTGAGTAACATAAAGAGAAACCTGATTTAGTTCTTGTCACCTTAATTCCTAGTATGATATCAACCTCATTCATATCTTTCATGTTAAACTTAGAGCTCAAAAATGCTTTTGTTTCCTTTATCAACTCAAGTGAAGTTCCCAGAATCAGCATATCGTCTACATAGAGACATATGATCACATAATCTGTTTTTGATCCTTTGCTAAAGAGACATGTATCACCAGTATTAGCCACGAATCCATTCTCCTTTAGTGTGGAACTGAACTTGTCGTACCATTGCTTTGGAGCTTGTTTGAGCCCATACAATGATTTCTTGAGTTTACACACTTTTTTTTCCTGCCCTTCTAAGACAAATCCCTCGGGTTGCACCATGTAGATCTCTTCTATCAAGTCACCATTAAAAAAAGCAGTCTTTACATCCATTTGATGTACGATTAGCTTATGAGAGGAAGCCACACCTAAAAGCAATCTAATCGAAGCTATCTTAGATACAGGTGCATAAGTGTCAAAGAAATCCACTCCCTGCTTTTGAGAATAGCCTTGAACAACAAGTCTGGCTTTGAACTTGTCTATAGAACCTAATCTTTCATTTTCTTCTTGAGAATCCATTTGCATTTCAACACTTTACAACCCTTAGGTAAATCTACAATCTATGATTTGAAATGATTGAATCATATTCACTATTCACAGCCTCCTTCCAGAAGAAAGCATCCAAGGATTTTAAAGCCTCTGAATATGATTTCGGATCTTCTTCAATCAAAAACGTAAACACAAATTCCTCACTAAACTCACTATGATTAACTATGAAGCTCGTTATGTAGTCTAATCCAAAGTTTGTTAAAGTTCTCATTCTTTTACTTCTTCTGAGTTCTCCTGTAGGTTCTTCAATCGAATGTTTATTCGAATTGTTCACAGGCTCTAAAGACACATAACAGGATTTGAAGGGAAAAGTGTCTTCGAAGAAAACAACTTCCCTAGTTTCTACAATCTGTCCTAATTTCTTTGTGTCTGTGTCAAACACTAAACATATATACACTGAGCTATTCAAAGCATATCCAACAAACACAGCATCTAAGGTCTTTAAACCAACAGTAGGTCTCTTAAAATCTGGCAAATCCACTTTAACAAGACAACCCCAAGTTCTGAAATAACTAAGGTTTGGAGAGTAACCTTTCCAGAGTTCATAAGGTGTCACTAATTGGCCTTTGTGAGGTACTCTATTGAGTTTGTGACAAGCTGTGAGAATCACTTCCCCCCCCCCCACATTTGATCCGGCAAACCTGAACTGAGAAGCATTGCATTCATCATATTCTTGAGCATCCTATTTTTTCTTTCAGCTATGTCGTTTTGTTGTGGTGAATAAGGAGCTGAAGTTTCATGAATTATGCCTTCACTGAAACAGAAAGATTGAAACTTATCAGAGATGTACTCTCCTCCTCTATCTGTTCTCAACCTTTTAATCTTTCTTTCCAATTTATTTTCTGCTTATGTTTTAAACTGAACAAACATATCAAATGCTTCATCTTTGTTCCTTAGAAGATAAACTCGACGGAATCTTGAGAAGTCATCTATTAAAGTAATGTAATAATGCTTTCCTCATCTACTTGAAGTACTTTTAAAGTCTGCTAAGTCACTATGAATCAATTCCAGAAGATTTGAGGAACGATTCACAGAACGACCAAATGGTTTCCTAGCATATTTAGACTCTATACATACTTCACATTTCTTAAATGAATCAGACAATGAACCAGATATTAAGCCAGCTTCTCTTAGTCTTTTAATTGACTTAACATTGACATGACCAAGTCGACTATGCCATGAGTTAATTCCATCAACCAAATACGCAGAAGAATCAATCTTATTATCTTTCAAAGTCTCCAAAACAAACAGATTACAATTGCAGAAAGCTTTTCCTATGTAAACACTATTCTTAGTCAAAACCATTTTTCCAGCATCTACAGTTTGCTTTATACTAGCTGACATCAGCAATGCACTTGAGATTAAATTTTTATGCATATTAGGTACTAGAAGAACGTTTGTAAGAGTTAGAGTCCTTCCCGATGACAGCTTGAGATCAATCTCTCATATCCCTTCAACCTTTAGCGCATGAGCATCACCTAGATAGACATTTTCATTCCCAGATTTTTCCAGCTTCTTATACAATTCCTTCAGATTGCAGACATGTCTCGTGGAACCAAAATCAATGATCCATTCAATAGTGTCACTTGTAGCATTTACCTTAGTTACCACTGCTACAATGTTCTCAGTCTCGTGATCCTTTCGATTCTGTTTCTTCTGAGGTGGTAGCTTACATTCATTCTTCTTATGACCAATTTGATTACAATTCCAGCACTTGAGTTTCTTCTTAAACTATGTTGTCTTCTTAGTTGAATTCTTGTTTTGCTTTTTGAATTCCTTCTTCTTGCTATTAGCTCTAGAACTCTCCACAAGATTTGCATCTTGATTTACAGAATAAGAGTTAGAGTTGATACCTTGATGAGTTCTGTTGGCTTCTTAAATTAAGATGTCTGAGATAAGATCATCCAGACATTCTTGATGAGCTTCTTCTTGTCATGTTTTAGCTTGGATCTATAATCATTCCATGACGGAGGACGCTTATCAATTAGAACAAGAGCAGCCAATTGATCATCAATTGGTAAACCTTCCGACTGAATCCTTGAGACAATGGCTTCGTAATCGTGTAGTTGCTCCATAATTGGTGTATCATCTTTCATCTTAAAAGAGGTCCATTGTGAAGTTATATACTGTTTTTTACCCTCATCTTCAACCCCATACTTCCTTTTCAGATTGACCCAGATATATTTTGCAGATTCATTGTTGACATAAATATCAAAGTTTCTCCAAGAGATGTCTAAGTATATGGCCTCTGCAGGTTCGATTGTGTTCTTCGAACTAATTTTTCTTCTCGCTTTTCTTTATTTCTTCTTTAATTAAATCATT
Source organism: Lepidium africanum (assembly GCA_900406405.1). Classification (NCBI taxonomy): domain Eukaryota; kingdom Viridiplantae; phylum Streptophyta; class Magnoliopsida; order Brassicales; family Brassicaceae; genus Lepidium; species Lepidium africanum. Next base: position 9,184 of record OVAX01000966.1, on the reverse strand, counting down.
TTTCTCGCCTTTCTTCGAATCTTCTTTACAATCTTTAAGATCTTAGATGTTGATTGATTTTATTCTCCTGTAGAACATAATCAATCCCAAGTTCTTGAAAGAATAACAGTTGTTCTTTGGACCATCTTCTCCAATTTGCTCCGATTAAAGGTTGCAGCTTTGTCAAATCGGGAATCGCCGTCTTTGTCACCATGTTTCCAAGATTGAGAGGAAGATGATTTTTTTTTCGTTTAAGATTGTTGGAACTAGCAATGCCTTTACACAGAACTTGAAATTGCCGAGAAAGATTAAGAAAAAGTGAAGAACAGAGACGAAACTTTATGCTTCTGAGCTTAAAAGAATAAACCCCCAAATCTGTGCAAGATCTTCATGAAAGGTTTCGTTCCAGCTATAACTTTGTGGCTCAGGAGCTTTTGCAGAAGCCCTTGAGATGAATCTCACGAAGAAGAGAAGAGAAAGAAGATTGGTTTTGAGAGTTGTAGAGAACGATGTTCATCAGATCATGTTATCTATGATTTTATCTCTGTATTTATACATGTATTATACATCTTCTTTCAATCTCAGCCGCTTATTTCAGTATCCTTATGTATTCTAATCAACGGTTCAAAACACATCATTACAATACTTTAGGATTACATCTGAATTGATTTATAAATACGTGATATAAAGAGATCTCTTCTTCAGCTCTTATATATGTTGATATGTAGCTTTGAATCTCTTAATGAATGATTTTTAATATGTTTAATATTTTTATGCTATTTGATATGTAAAACTTGCTGCTGTTGATTTTCATGATAAATAATTTGTTGTTAGTCAGATATTTGTAATTCATTGTTTTTTGTTATTCATTCCGGTTTAAATTTTTTGTTTCATTGTCGTTGTTATTCTCATTTTCCAATGTAAATTTTTTAGTATAAAATTATCTCATTTGTCTTTAATTAAATAAATAAAATATTAAACAGGTTGAACATTTACCTATTTTTTAATATGGTAAAACTCTAGAAAAACAAATAAAATGAAACAGATTGAGTACAATTTATAACATTTCGTTTATTAAATTTTTTGAAATTTGATCTTATCTTGTTATGAAAATGTTTGAATTTTATAACTTCATTTACGCGTTATCTAAAATTGTTCTTTTGAAATTTCATCACCTATTTGTTGTTGACTTTTTGGATTTCGTTTGATGAGTCGGCTTTCTTTTCGTACTTTAAGCTTCGTCTTTGGGTTAAGTCTTGTTTGTTTGTAATGATACGTTACGTCGTCTCATTGCTATGTGACATTTTTACAAGACTTTTCGACATTAGTGTTACTAATTTCTCTCTTTTCTCATCTAAAAGTTGCTTTCTTGGTTTTGAACTTTAAAGCATTCTACAAGAAATTAGAAGAAATTAAACCTTAACTTACGTAATGTTTTTTTGTTAAAGCTTAATTTACGTAATATTGGTACACAAACATGTATAAGACGCTTTCGAAATTTGATTTACACAATACTTTACCATTTTATTGTTCGAATAAACCATTTCAACAATTCTGAAATCTATTTTTGTTTAGTTTAGTACGAGAACACAATAGTCATTTGATTTTGAGTTAAAACACAAAATAATAATTAAAAAAAAAATCAACAATTTTCTGCTTCGATATTCCGTTAGAAATTTCTAAACAAATTTCCCACACAAAAACATCTCGGATGATGTAGACCAAACAGATAAAATCTATAATCTAAAAGGTTTCTTTGCATTTTATTGAACATAAACATTGTATCCATAAATATTTAGAATGAAATAGTAACATCTTATCAAGTATTGCTTGATCCAATGACAAGTATTAATGCTCTTTTGAGTTCGAGCGCAGCTTTAGATTCTTAACCCTTATCATACGGTTTTGAAATCTCTTCAATATTGGATAATATAAAAATTTATGTTATATTCAACTATTTAGACCACCGTCCACCATGGTTTAAGTACTTTTGAAAACTTTTATAATTATGTACAATATTTTTACGAAATATTTTAGTATTAACAATTGAATCGATAAGGCAGGTCTTTAGTCCAGTGGTTGACGGTAAGTTCACTAAATGGCAGGCGCACTTGCACATACAGGGATCGAGTCAGCCTACATTATATATGTAGGAATTTGGTTATTGGGCTAACGAGTTATGGCCTATTATTGACAAAAAAAAATTGATAAGACTTGATTTATAGTCAAACCTCTGGGGTAAAAATAATTTTATGGAATTAAACTCAGGTGAAAAAACAATCAACACTAACTATTTCACCAAAAATACGTCTCCAAAATGTTATATATAAAAATTATTTTCGCAACACTCGGTATTTTTTGTACCTATACCAAATAATAAATATAATACAACCTCTATCATTTAAGTTAAAATTTGTTGAACTTTTGGGTCAAAAAAAAAATTGTTGAAACTAACCAAATTTTATGTCTAAATTTGCTAGCTCAATATAAATTTATTTTCAAATTAGTTTGAGTCGTAATTGGTTTTTATTTGGCAGATTTGCGAAGTTTAATATTTTTTTTCAAACAAAATAATAATGGAGGTTAACTCATTGCTACTATTCCATCAAGTTGATTATTTCTATGTCTAAATTCTTTTGGTCAACGCTAATTAATATTTTTGGATTCGAAGCTTGATTAGTGTTTAAACTAAAACAATCGTGAAAATTGATATTTTGCGCACGTCTATTCAAAGTGGAACCATTAGGTTAAACGGTATTCATCTACCAATTTTAGCTAGAAAGATTAATATAAAGAAACATATGAATTAGATTATAGGAATGAAATCAATTGGGAAAATGAATAGCCACGTGATATAATCATAAGGGTAAGTGAAAATTTGGTCGACAATTATAAAAATTAAATTTAATTACCATAATCTCATTCAATCTTTCTCGAAATGACTTCCATAAAATAATATTGTACTCCTTTAAGGAATAAAAGTTTGCCAGCTTTGGAACGTTGCTCATTCTTCTAGAAAACAACGCGTTGTTTATTATTAGGGTCGGTAAAGTCTCACTTATTTCATCCGACGGCTCAGATCTTTATCTTGACTTTGTTTAGTATAGTTATTGCCGATTAAAAATAAATCAAATATAATACATATAATGTTATATAAAATGTATGTGTATTATACAAATTTCCTAATAACATTATATAACTTTGTATAAATTTATTCTCTTCTATTCAAATATTGATTTTTAAATTACTAAAGAAATTATGAATGTGAAGAGGAATCGATTTGTTTGTTTTAAAAAGTTATTATGAGTATGTGCTTTACCTGTTTCAAAGAGAAAATCAGGGAATAATTAAACAAAAAATATTGTTTTGGAACATTAGTCAACTTCCTACATAACGTAGGTGGTAGTATTCGATCTTGAAATGTGTAAGTGCGCTTACTTTTAGTGAATTTACTTTTTGTCACTAGGCTAAATGTCATTTTTTTTGTTAATATTAGGGCACAACTAACCGGCTCATTAGTCAAGTTCCTACATATTGTTGGCGGTGAAACTCGATCCCAAAATATACAAATACGTATGCTTTTAATATACTTACCATCTACCACTATACTAAAAATCACTTGCGACTAAAAGTCATTTACATATAAGAAATTTCTGTTTTTACATAATATATTACAAAGAAAAATATATTAGGCAAATAAAAAGTTTTTAATTTTTAATCGTATAATAGCTGTTGTAGTTTCTAAGAAATTCAGAGGTTTTACTCCTAACCCTTCACTATATAAACCCTACTTTAGTCTCTTAACCCAAATAATATAATCACTTTCTTTTACTAATCTTCTCTATTAATATTCTCTCATAATTAAACTCTTCACAATGGCTTTCAAATCCGTCGTCGTTTTGCTCTTCCTCTCACTCGTCGCATCCTCCGCCTTGGCTCAAGCTCCGGGACCAGCTCCGACCATGTCTCCCCTTCCCGCCATTCCTCCACCATCTCAATCTCCAACAATTGCCGGACCACCAACTAGTCCTCCTTCTGTAGCTCCTACCACTGCTCCTCCGGTTACTCAGCCGCCGTCTGATTCTCCGGCCACCGGTAACTCTCCTCCAGCTCCTCCAACGTCTCCTTCCTCACCTCCCGAAGCTCCGGGGACAGGGACAAATGTTCCTTCTGGAGCAGCTGGACCTGGTCTATCTCCCCCAAGTGGCTCTCCAAACGCTGCTTCATTAAGCAGAGTCTCCGTCGCCGGATCTTTCGCCGGAGTTGCTGTGATTGCCGCTTTGTTGATGTAGATGGTATTGATATATCGGAATAGATTCACTAGGAATTGTTTTTGGGTTCATAATTTTTTTTATCCGTTTTGTTATCATTTTTATTGATATGTGATTTTTACTATTTTGTCACTCGGTATATAATGATTGTTGTTAGAGTTTTTTTTTTTGGTATTAATAATTTTTTCATCATATATGTTTTGCTAAAAACATGCATGTTTCAAAAAAAATCACAAAAGATCACTTCATGTTTTAGTTAACACAGTTTAATTCAAGCATGGAAATTCTATAAAATATTAGTTACTATAATGTCGAATATAATTAAAGTTTACATACTTAAAATAAATTAGATTAAATTTTTTTAAAAAAACCCCATAAACATTCTTTATTATAAGATAGAAAGGGTATTTTTAATGATTGGAATCTACAATTTTCGACTTGTAAAGCTTTAAATTCTATTACATAATATAACACGATTACCTAAATTACCTGAAATAAAACTCTAATAGAATGATTGTACAGCCAAATTTTTAACTAATTGACCTAAATCATTCCAAAAACGATACCTATTACAAGTTTCTTTTGATTGATTGCTTATCGAAATATTCTTAAATTTAAGTAACTAATTTAATATACATGCGAAATTGATGGTTAATATTAATAAAAGTAATTAGTGAAGAGATTAGGAAAGTGAAGTGATTATTGATGCGTAGAACTAGAACATATATTTGTCGTGTAATGAATTAGTTGGTCGGTGTCAAAGACTCTTCTCTTGTAGGATTCCCTTGTTTTTTTTTTTTTTTAGTGCAAATATTAAAATAGGCCAGGTTCAAAACATTGACCCTTTCATACACGATTCGAGACTATGGGTACATAATCCACAAAAGTCTGAGTTCGAACAAGCCTCTTAACACTACAGGCAAGAAAATCAGGTATATAGTTTCTATAAATTAGATATATATATATATATATATATTGAAGTATTTATGAAGTTATTGAAAATTAAAAGGCCGACGATCCAGATTTCCCATAAACTTTCATATCGCCCGAACTATAAGTTTCTTTAATTTTTTCCCAAACATAACTTTAACAACATATTTCTCTCCATATGAAAGTTTGAAAATAAATATCCACCCCAAATTGATTATTGTTAACCACTTATCCCTAATCGGTTGTTAATACCAAACAAAACCATAAATTAAGACTAAACCAGATAAATGAACCAATTAGAAGCACGATTACAAATCTTTTCTCAATCGGATCCTGAGAAAAAAAAAAGCAAATCTCCAATCGACGTTTTCTCATAACTTAATTGTTCCCTAAAATTTCTATATCGAAGAATCTGAAACCAAAATTTGCTCTTATCGTTTGTTCAGATCATCTCAGAGAATCTTAACGATGTCTATTGTTGAGTATTCAAGTGATTCAAGTGGAGAGTATCGATATTCTTATGAAGAAGAGATTGATGAAGAAGATTTAAGAGAAAGGAATGAGTATTTGCTTGATAGTCTCGCTGAATCGTTCATTGATGAAGCATCTTCTTCATCAAACAAAGTGAATCAAAGTACATAAAAACACCAACGACACCACTAACAATAAACAATGTTTAAACCTAAAGCCAATGTAGATTACGACATTATAAAATAATGACAACGACACTACTAAACAACAACACCAATGACACTAATGACAACGACACCAACGACATTACTCTAACACCATCCTTAATCCAACCATGAACATAACAACCAAAACAAAACCAATTGTCATCACTTTCTTGATCCTCTTTTCACCTTCAACAACCACACTATCTATTTTCTCAAAGATTTCATCCTCCAACTCAAGGTGCTGAATTTCATTTTTTAAAACTTCTATCCCATTGTTTTCCATCTCTACCACATGCTTCTTAAATCTTTCAATGGATCCACGAGCTGTTTCTATTTCATCCTCAACTACTTCATCGAACCATTTGAATGCATGATCGTCATTAGCAAGCTTCAAAATAAGAAAGCAGATTCAGTACACATACATTCCACCATCTCTTATACACTATAATAAGCAAAAGAAACGAAAATACCTTAAGATTTGTAGCATATGAACATCGATAATACCTTCTATAGGGGTTGTTCACTGATTTTGACATCTTGCAAGTTATTGTAGCTCCACACCGACACTCTTTGGAATACCACACACAAATAGTTCTCTGCTATGAGAATAAGAACTTCCAATTGAGACTCCTGTCTCATTACTAATTCTCTATCTAGAGAACAACAAAGCTTAATCTCAAACTCAACAAGAAATGAAAAAAAATGTAATCTCATAGACATTGAAAATGTAATCTCATAAATAATTTAACTCTAATTACCTTCTTCGATATCACGATTCTTAAATTAGAATTTTAGGGTTCGGTTTTAGTTTCAACTCGATTCAAATCGATTATACCGAAAAAACCAAATCAGGGAGAAATAGATTGTTAAACTTTCGTTTGGATGGAAATTTAAAGAACCCCATAATTCGGGGGAAACTGGTACAATATAAAAGTTTCTGGGAATAATATATATCTACCTTTTATTATTAAACAAATTAAGGCATGAATATATATACAAGTAAGATGAGAAAATAGCACAAAATACCTAACCTTTCAAATTAGTCAAAACAATTTATGTTATTTCAATGATGATTTTAAAACCAAAGATTTTTTATTTAAAAAAACAAGTAAATTATGCATAGTTATCAATGTTTTGAAAACTGGACTGAACACCGACTCGACAATATTAGTGGATTGTTGATCAGACCGGTTTAACCGGTCAAACCAGGTTTTTATATTTTATCTATATATATATATATATAAGACATGATTCAAAATAATACAACAAGGCGAATATTATGATATTCTACAAAGATAATATAACACATTTGAAATTTTCAAATAATAAATAAGTAAGAAAATTTGATAAGAGAAATTAAAAAAAAATACTCTAGAAAAGTATAAAATTAATATTTTTGAGGCGGTGAGACTCGATCCCGGAATATACAAGTGCGTCTGCCTTTAGTGGACTTACCACCTGCTACTAGGCTAAAGACTACTTGCTATAAGTCATAAATTATAATCAAAAAATCTGAAAAATATAATAAAAACAGATTTTATGGTATAAATTTTGGTTTTAAGACTTCTAATTTTATATTTTTATGAAAAGATGAAAAATAATAGTAAAATTTTAAAAATAAAAATGTAAGTTGTTAGTGAACCGGGTTTTAATATTGATTCGATTCACTGGTTTTACCAGTTTTTACTGGTTTTACGGGTTTAACTTAAATCCAGATTTTAATTCAACTCGGACCGGTTTTAGTAGCGAGTCACGGTCCAACCGGTCAGACCGGCCGGTCCAATCCGGTTTTCAAAACACTGATAGTTATAGTAGTATAAGTAGATCATAACTGAATAAAAAAAGAAGTTGATCATAAGAAATGTTTAATTTAGTGGTGTTCTTAAATAATAGTGAAAATGGTGAGAACTTTGAGTCGTTGCAACTGTTACAGTGAATCTTATATTTTACTTTAAGTCGCTAAATGTAACAGCTATTGTACAATATTCACACAAATATTACCAACATCTACTTTGTGTGATTTATTTAACTGATAATTGCAAATCTAGTTCAATAAGATGGAGAAATTACAAATTTAATCATTTGGAAAGTGTGAACAGTAACCGAAGTGAGGAAGTTACAAAATTTTTTTATGGTTTTGATAGATTTACAAACTGCTGTTTTGATTTAAATTTTTTGAAAAAAACAAACAAAGAAACCGTAACTTAAAATTAAAACCGTGACTTTTCCTCTTCTTTTTCATCTTCTCCCACGATTCTCTCTACTCAAAACCATTCTTCCTCTTCTTTGTTCTTCTTCATCTTCTTCGTCATTTTTTTTATTTTTCGTAGTCTTCATCTTCTTCGTCATTTTTCTTCATCTCCGTCTTTATCTTCATCTTCGTCAAGGTAAGTCGTCTACATCTTCTTCGTTCTTCTTCATCTTCTTCTTCGATTTCAAGTCACATTGGTACGATTTAGTTGAAATTAGAGTTTAAAATGTTGTAATTATTGAAAGTAGTTCGATTTCGTTGGGTTTTCAACTGTTTGAAGTAGGAATCTGACAGAAATTTAGGGTTTTTTCGCGAATTTGGGATTGCAGATTCTGGGTTTTCTACAGAAATGATCTGACAACGAATTGATTGTAGAGTTTGTTGATAGTTTGTTTGTGTTGTGTAGGTTTAAAATACAAATGGTAGGTTTATTATGGTTTGGAGGGTTTCTAATGTGTAGGTTTTAACGAGGATTCGAGTCTGTTGTGTAGGGTTAAAACGAGATAAGAGTCTGTTTTGTAGGTTTGAAGTTCTCGTAATGTAGTTTTGAAGTTAGAGTTATGTAGGTTTGAAGTTCGAGTTATGTAGGTTTGAAGTTAGAGTTATGTAGGTTTGAAGTTCGAGTTATGTAGGTTTGAAGTGATAGTTATGTAGGTTTGAAGTTCGAGTTATGTAGGTTTGAAGTTGGAGTTATGTAGGTTTGAAGTTCGAGTTATGTAGGTTTGAAGTTCGAGTTATGTAGGTTTGAAGTTCGAGTTATGTAGGTTTGAAGTGATAGTTATGTAGGTTTCAGTTTGAGTTATGTAGGTTTGAAGTTGGAGTTATGTAGGTTTGAAGTTCGAGATATGTAGGTTTGAAGTTGGAGTTATGTAGGTTTGAAGTTGGAGTTATGTAGGTTTGAAGTTCGAGTTATGTAGGTTTGAAGTTCGAGTTATGTAGGTTTGAAGTTCGAGTTATGTAGGTTTGAAGTGATAGTTATTTAGGTTTCAGTTTGAGTTATGTAGGTTTGAAGTTGGAGTTATGTAGGTTTGAAGTTGGAGTTATGTAGGTTTGAAGTTCGAGATATGTAGGTTTGA
>OVAX01000965.1:0-58605 GCA_900406405.1 Lepidium africanum | reverse complement strand
AACACAAAAACAATCTTGAGTGGATCATTAAGATAATGTTTCTGCTTATTAAAAAACAACAAACCAGTTTCAAAGAAAAAAACAAACCGAACTGAAAACAAATACTTGATTTTGTTTCGGTACTGTCAGTTTCAAACTTCTAGTATTTAGATAACTTTGCTTTTTGGTTTGGTTTAGCTTTTAACTGAGAATCGAAAGTAACCAAACAGGAACCAAAATTCATATGTACTAGCTACCTAATTATACTAACTATTGTTCGGTTATTTGGTTATTTCTGATTACAAGTAATTATTTAGAACTGAACCGATTGAGAACTAAAATGATTTCATGTTTATTTCAAATCCTATTTTAAATACTCATTTGGGAGCCAAACCGAAAAAACTGATACCAAAATAAATTTCAATCAGTATTTATATGGTTACTAAATTTTAAAATTGAAATAATTGAAAAAAACTGATGCAAACCAAACCAAGAATAAAATGTCCAGAAGTACGCAATTGTCTTCTTGGAGTAAGTACAAAAGAAGAGAGGTATTGGTTTGTTCAACGGACGGGCCTCCTAATAAATTAATTATGTTAAGGCTCATAAGATATGGACTCGTATCTATAAGCCGACAGCCAAATACAGTTCTTTTCGTGGTACCGATCATGCATCCAAGTAAACGAGAAAATCATCTAAACTTTGTAGTATATACTGATAATATTCATGAACGCATACGCTGACGTTTTACGTATCCAAATATAACTTTATATAATATGAGTCGCGCATAGCCATTATAATGAATGTTAAAGTCATATTTCATTGACTTACTGATTTTTTTCTTCCTATTGGAAAGGAAATAAGAAGGCTTTATATGTAATATAATAATGATGATGTGAATATGGTACGGCCCATGTTTTATCTTATTCTATTTAATAGATTACCGACCCGACCATAGAATGATGTTTTGTAATTTGGAGTGACGGTCCTAGTGGGAAGAAGAATAATACAATAACAGAGAAATAATTAGTCAATCAGATTGAATAATAGAGAAATAATTAGTCTGGAATAAAATTAATAGAGAAAAATAATAGAGGCAATATTTGAGCACCGATATTTCAAATTCCACAGGGATGGGTTGGAAGCAGCCGGCCCACTATTCTGATCCGTCCAGCTGGAAGCCGGCCTCGACTTGTTCCACCGTTCGGATTTCGACACGTGTTATTATAACACCTGCCACTGTCTCATTGAACATGTTTTGTGTAAAATTTAAATAATCGAGTCGCTATCTTCACTTACCTAAAAATTGAATGAAAATCACATGAATTGAGACAACGCAAACAAAATGTACGATTTGTTACCGTAATAAACACGATTATGGATTGTTTTAGATATAGAAACTACGAGACGAGTTATGATCGTGTTAGGTGATAAAATCACGCGTAGTTAGAGGAAAAGAAGTATAAACTATCAACAAGGAACTATATTTGAGTGGATAAGTAACTACGTAAATTGGTCGACTTTTTTTTATAGATGATCCGAACAAACCAAACTGTATCTACATATTGGACAGTTACTATGCATAATATAAAGAATTGGGTGTATGTATATATTGTATATCTATTGTAAAAAAAAGCTATAGAAACAGTAATCTGTTTACAAACAAATTTACCATTATATATGATTTGACTCAAATATGGATCCATATAATTCTGAAATAACATTTACTATTAAAGTTTTATTTGTACTATATATCAATTGAACTATTTGTTGTACATTTTGCTTCATGTGTAGTAACAATTTATTTTGCAATGGTTTGTATTACAAGGTTGTCGATGAGATCACGTAGAGTTTTATACCTTAACTTCTAATATTTGGTTTTTGAAGGTTGAGTATTAACTCGGGTTTAAGCATCTGTACCTTTACCCAATATTTCGTTGAACTTATTTATTATTATTATTATTTTTTATCAACATTAGATCTATAAGGTTTAATCTATAACCTGAAACTCAACTCTAAAATTTCTTTTTAAGCTACCACAATGCAGTGGATAGAAATCGAATGCGTTGTCTTTGGGTTTCACCATAATTTTCGTCCATTTAATTAAATACATAACCACTTCTGTTTTAAAATCTTTATTCCATAAAAAGTAAACAAAACCCAAAAGAAAACAAAAGAAAGGAAGAATTAGCAAACGTGTTCACATCTGAATTACGCGCAATCGAAACATATTCAAATTCTCCGGCGAAATCTCTTCCACTAATCATCCCTCAATCGTTTTCTGGCTTCTAGAATTATGCCAGAAATCGAGATTATCTCCGGCGTCGGCGACGACAACAGCAACGCCTTATTCGGCAAATATGAGCTCGGTAAGCTTCTCGGATGCGGCGCTTTCGCCAAGGTCTTTCACGCTCGCGATCGCCGTTCCGGTCGAAGCGTTGCCATTAAAATCCTTAACAAGAAGAAGCTCCTCACGAATCCAGCTCTTGCCAACAACATTAAACGTGAGATTTCAATTATGAGACGTTTATCTCATCCAAACATTGTTAGGCTCCATGAAGTGATGGCTACGAAGACGAAGATCTTCTTCGCCATGGAGTTTGTTAAAGGAGGTGAGCTATTCAACAAGATTTCAAAACATGGACGTCTCAGTGAAGATCTCAGCCGTAGATCTTTCCAGCAATTGATATCAGCCGTTGGTTATTGTCACGTACGTGGGGTTTACCACCGTGATCTTAAACCGGAGAATCTCTTAATCGACGAGAACGGGAATTTGAAGGTTTCCGATTTTGGTCTCAGTGCTTTAACGGATCAGATTCGACCCGACGGTTTATTGCAAACCTTGTGCGGGACTCCGGCTTACGTGGCACCGGAGATTCTCACGAAAAAGGGATACGAAGGAGCGAAGGTAGATGTGTGGTCTTGTGGCATCGTTTTGTTCGTTCTCGCCGCCGGTTATTTGCCGTTTAGCGATCCGAACCTGATGAATATGTATAAGAAGATTTACAAAGGGGAATATCGTTGTCCTCGATGGATGTCTCCAGATCTGAAACGATTCATTTCTCGTCTTCTCGATATCAATCCAGAGACTAGGATCACCATTGATGAGATTCTGAATGATCCGTGGTTTGTGCAAGGAGGTCTTAAAACGATCAAATTCCACGACGATATCGATCTAGATTGGGAGAATCAGAAAGTGGAATCGGAATCAATGAAAAGTTTAAACGCGTTTGATCTGATTTCTTTCTCATCGGGATTAGATCTCTCGGGATTATTCGAAGGTGGTAGCAGTTTGGTGGCGGAATCTGAGAGGTTTCTCTCGGAGAAATCGCCGGAGAAACTAGCGGAGGAAGTGGAGAAATTCGCGAAAGAGGAGAAACTGAGGATGAAGAAAAAGAAGGAAGAAGAATATGGGTTTGAAATGGAAGGGCAAAACGGGAATTTCATGATTGGAATATATATTTCGCGGCTGAACGATTTGCTTGTTGTGGTGGAGGCACGACGGAGAGGTGGCGATGCCGATTGTTATACGGAGATGTGGAATGATAAACTCAAGCTTCAACTAATTAGCGTTAGCGATCAGACGCCGCCAATCGCTACTATTTGAAAAGAGAAAAACGTTACGAAATTTTCATACCGTGCTTTTAAGTTAAACGCCAGTCGTGTTGGGATTTGGCTGGGTTGATTTGCGTTCTATGACGTTATTTAGAATTATCACCCACACACAAAACAAAAAGAAATTAACATTTGTGCTCGTATATAAAATTGTAGGTATCTATATTGTGCTTTTTGATCGAGTGTATTAGTACTTAATATGTACAACTACGAAATTGCATTTGTAGATACTTACTTTTTTCTTTCTATAATGTAGAAAATGTTTTTTCGTATATAGTTTGGATTTCGAGTTCTCTATATATTTTGTTAACAATGCGTAGTTGTGCAAAACCTATCATTACGTATCAAATACTCAGATTTAAAGTTCAATGGAAAAAATAGAACACTGTAAAACAAAGGATAAGTTAATATAAATTTGAGAATTTTGGGCTTCTCAGATTAGGCTTCCTGAATTTCATATTATAACATATTAATGAACATATGAAATGATTGCATGGGAGTTCTACATCCAGTGATGAAAAAGATAAAAATCAAAACATAAAATTAAAACAAAATGCAGTTTTTTTATGAAAAACTAAAATTAATATTGTCCACTCCATTATAAATATACAACTCAAAACGAGTGGCTCTTAAGGAATCAAATCTTATATATTATATATTAAAGCGGAAGACACATTCATTTTGGTTGTGTTATAAACTTTCATTTTGGTTTGTAACAATCCTTAAAAATAGAATTAATGTAAGTTTTGTTAAAAATTTTATACAACAATTCAAAATTAAAAAAATATTTAATTGAAAAAACTCTAAAAAGTTAAAGTTTAATAAAAAATATATCGGTTATTGATTTGGTTTCGGTACGGGTTTCCAGATACATATATTTAGGAAATATTCTGATATTTTATCGGGTTCGGTTTATCTAATTTGGTATTTTCTAATTTTATCGAGTTCGGTTCATCTAATTTAATTCAATATAAATCGCGTTCGGGATCAGATATTTCATATAAAATCCAAAACTTAAAAAATAATAGAGATACTCAAAATAGCAAAAAATTTGGTTCTTGATTTGGTTTCGGTTTTAGTTCGGATTCGATTTTTTGGATACATAGATTTAGGACTCATTTGGTTATATTGTCGGGTTCAGTTCCTTTAATTTAGATCGATTTTGGTTCAGGTTTTGGGTCTCTAAAACAAATATTTTAAAATATCAACACGGGTCTAATAAGCTAAATAAACATAATTTAAAAAACTAATCAAAACAATCAAATCCCGCATTATAATGCGGGTATAATCCTAGCATCATTATTAAAGAATAATCATAACTTATAATCACCCGCCTTTCTTAGTCCTTATCATTTGTTTGGCCGATTTCTTTTTCTTTTGAAATAACGTTAATTATTTGATTGAATTCAAATGATTACTCAAAGTACAATTCCTCCCTAACTTTTGGTGTGTAGACGCAAAGGACAACAATGTTGGTGTAGTTTAAAGTCTTCGCTATAATAACTTGGTGAACAAGTTTATAACAATAAGATTTAGTTTGTTAGCAGCTGCAACAGTGTTTTTTGTAGAGGTTATTAAAGAGAATCTTAAGAATTAATTAAATCAAAAATAGGTTATATGTTTAGAACCGTTTCTTATTTTAGAGACCTAAGAAACGTTAAGAGACCCATACGTGTCAGTCAATTATTGGATGTAATGTTTTCTCTGAACAAAAAAAGTCCATCGACCCTTTCATCATTCCTTTGGTCGGTGGTTTCAGTCTTAACACTAAACCTCCATATTAGTGTTCCAATCAAGCTACTCTATCATCATTCATCACAATAGATGGTCATTCTTACAAAAAATCTTCCTATTTCGAGATTTAACTCTTCAAATCAAATTGATAGAAGATGCACGAAGCATTTGGGTTGCATCGAGTTACATGTTGATTCTTAGATTCGTTAATACTGAAGACTTGAGAATAAATCAATCTTGATTCACATTGCATATGTTTGATTGGAACAGAACATTTTACTTGTTGGAATTGGTGATGAATTGGTGTTGAAGATAGTTGATTTTAGTCTAGCAAGGTAATTGAAAATTTTATGAGAATTTTATCGACCTTTAAATCGATATATGGAGTCGATAGAAGCTGTTGAGTTGATTTATTTCGATCCTTTGATCGATATATGAAGTCGATAGGAATGAAACGTGAATGAGCAACAATTATATCAACCGCTAGATCGATATATGGAGTCGATAGAAGATGTTGAGGTGATTTCTATCGATCCTTTGATCGATATATGGAGTTCTTTAGTGATTCTCTGTGAAGATGGTGGTCAGAAAGATGCAGAGACAATTGAGCAGGTTGTTGCAATTCAACAATGTTGTCTATAAATGTTTATGCCATTATGGTTTATACATGAATGTTGTCTGCAAATGTATTGGTTTATACATGAATGTTGTCTGCAAATGTATTGGTTCCAACACTTTACACAAAACATATGTTTCAACTTTTGTTGTCTGCATACTCCACAATTACAATTTTTTTTAAGAACCCGTAATGGGGTTCTACCATTGGAAGATGATAAAAATAAAAACTCATTGTAAGGTTCTTAACTTTCACAACCACCATTATTTACAATTAAAAAATGTTAAGAACCCGATATGGGGTTCTTATGGTTGGAGATGGTCTTAGGATAAGATATTCTCTGAGTTAGTTTAGGACTAAAAAGACCTAATCCTAATTCGAGTAGGTTTTAAATAAGTTTTTTTTAATTCCTATAAATACCATTAGATCAGTTGTGTCTAAGGTATGACTTTGAGAGGTGTTTAATTTTTTGATTTATATTTTCTAAACATATATAAGAAGAGCAATTTCTTATATTCAAAGTGTGTTACAAATTCTCGATATACAAGTTTTGGTTTATCGACTTTAATTGGTATCAGAGCTCAAGGGAATTGATCAAGGAAGTGTGATTAATCATGAGAAACGTTGATCAAAAGCCTTCTCGATCTAAAGAGCATATACCGACCTCGCTAAGTTGTCTGATGCTTACGCCTACAAACTATACAGTTTGGGCAATGCGGATGAAAGTGTTGCTACGAATCAACAAGGTTTGG
The DNA here is from genome assembly GCA_900406405.1 of Lepidium africanum. Taxonomy (NCBI): domain Eukaryota; kingdom Viridiplantae; phylum Streptophyta; class Magnoliopsida; order Brassicales; family Brassicaceae; genus Lepidium; species Lepidium africanum. Next base: position 51,909 of record OVAX01000965.1, on the reverse strand, counting down.
GAAGTTGTTGATGGTGATTCAAAGGATGCCAAGAAGAACGATATAGCAAAAGGGTTGCTCTTTCAATCTATATCGGAGGAGCTTATTTTGCAAGTTGGTGAACAAGAAACCGCCAAAGGAATATGGACAGTAATAAAGACTCGATATCTTGGTGCAAAACGTGTTAAAGAAGCAAGACTTCAAACTCTATTAAGCGAATTTGAAAGAATAAGGATGAGCGAGAATGATAGTATTGATAACTTTGCGGGAAAGTTATCCGAGCTAGCTTCAAAATCGGCTGCATTGGGAAAATCAATTGAAGAACCTAAGCTTGGGAAGAAGTTTCTTAGTAACTTGCCAAGAAGGAAATTCATTCATATCACAGCAGCTCTTGAACAAATTCTTGATTTGAATTCAACGAGTTTTGAAGATATAGTTGGTAGGCTCAAAGCTTATGAAGAGAGATTTGTTGATAAGGAGCATTAACAAATAATGAGAATGAGTTACTCTATACAAATTCAAATCAAGGGACTAAAAACATGAAGGGAAAATGACGAGAAAAAGGAGGGGACTCCCAAAACTACAAAACAAATCAAAGAGAAAAAAGGGATATGTCTAAAGTGGTTTGTGACAAACTAGGTCACTTTGCATCTAAATGCCCAACTCGAAAAAATAAACCACAAAACCAAGAAGCAAATTTGGTAGATGCGGATGAGACCGAAGAAGTCGATGAATCTCTCTATATGCATGAGGTGGTGTATTTGAATGAGAAAAATCTAAATCCATGGAAGTACGAACAACAAAAGGAAGAAGAAGGAACTTGGTATTTAGATAATAGGGCAAGCAATCATATGACCGGAAACAAGGGGTATTATTCGGAGTTAAACAAAAACATCAAAGGAAAGGTTAAATTCGGAGATGGTTCTCATGTAAAGATCGAAGGAAAAGGAGCTATTCTCTTCCAAAGGAAAACAGGAGAACAAGATCTTGTGACAAATCTATTACATACCGAACCTTAAGAGTAACATACTAAGTTTGGGACAAGCTACCGAAGTTGGATGTGACGTTAGAATGAAAGATGACTCTTTGACAATTCGTAGTCCGAGAGGAAAGCTTTTGGTACAAACAAAGAGCTCTCCAAATAGACTTTACAAGATTAATCTTGTAATTGGGAAGTCGGTGTGTTTGTATACAAAGATTGAACAAGAAACTTGGAAGTGGCATTCAAGGATGGGTCACATAAGCTTTAGAACCCTCAAGGAAATGTCACAACATAAGATGGTTTTTGAATTGCCAAAGATTGATGAAGAAAAGAGGATATGCGATTCTTGCTTGGTGGGCAAGCAAACTCGATTACCATTCCCTCAAAAGGCACAATTTTGAGCATCAAAACCCTTGGAACTCATACATGCTGATTTGTGTGGACCAATTACTCCTTCAATGTTTGCAGAAAATAGATATATACTTGTGATAATTGATGATTACTCATGGTATATGTGGACTATATTGCTTAAAGAGAAGGCTGAAACCTTTGAAAAATTCAAAGCCTTCAAGAATTTGGTCGAAAAGGAACTAGAGAAGGAGATTGTTACTTTTAGAACCGATAGAGGAGGAGAATTTACTTCAAAGGAGTTTCAAAGTTTTTGTGATTCAAAGGGGATAAAGAGACATCTCATAGCACCTTACACACCACAACAAAACAGTGTTGTAGAAAGGAGAAATCGTACACTTTTGGAAATGACAAGAAGTATTCTTAAAGCAATGAAGGTACCAAATCACTTTTGGGGTTAAGCAATTCGTCATTCTACTTATCTAATTAATAGAGTACCAACAAGAGTACTAGAGAACAAGACTCCCTATGAAGAACTAAAAGGAAAAACGCCAAAGGTCGATTACATAAGAGTCTTCGGTTGCATAGCTTATGCAAAAGCACAAACATCTAGTCTCAAGAAACTTGATGATCGATCAAACACTCTTATGCATCTAGGAATTGAACCTGGAACTAAGGCTTATAGACTTTACAATCCAAAAGCAAGAAAGTGATTATAAGCCGAGATGTAGTATTTGATGAGAAGATGATTTGGGATTGGGTACAAATTCAAGATGAAACAATGAAAGAACCAGGAATTTTTCACTTGAGATGGGGAGATATTGGAAAAACTAGAGAAGAATCTCAAGAGAATAATGATGACGAAGATGAGCTTGCGGATCAAGAACATCTTGAGAATCGAGAAAATCATCAAGAAAACCAAGGAGAAAGCGAAGAAATTGAGGACAAAGAAGATCATGAACAAGTTCAACCTCTTTGAAGATCAAATCGAGTTACAGCTGCTCCGCGATACTTAGAAGATTATGTTCCTCAATCTGGAATTGAGTGTGAGAGATTACTTCTAAGTATGGATGATGAACCAAGTTGTTTCCGAGAGGTTAAAGGATCAAGAAGATGGATTCTTGCATGTGAAGATTAGATCGATTCTATAAACAAAAACAAGACTTGGTACTTAGTTGAGAAACCACGAGAGGCAAAGATCATAGGACTTAAATGGATTTTTAAGATCAAAAGGAATGCAAATGATACGATTAACAAGTATAAGGACATCTTGTAGCAAAAGGATATGTTCAAGAATCGGAAATCGACTTCGACGAAGTTTTTTCTCCTATAGCTCGTTTGGAAACAATAAGAATGTTGATTGGACTAGCAGCTTCTAAAGGATTGGAAATTCATCACCTTGATGTTAAGACCGCTTTCTTACATGGTGAATTAAAGGAAGACGTGTATGTGTATCAACCTGAAGGTTTCGAAGTCAAAGGAGAAGAACACAAGGTTTACAAACTCTCTAAAGCTTTGTATGGTCTAAGGCAAGTACCTCGAGCATGGAATACAAAGCTCGATCAAACTCTCAAAGGATTAAAGTTCGAGATATGCTCTAAAGAGTTCGCAATATACGTTAAAGAAGAAGGAGTCGAATTTCTCATAGTGGCAATCTATGTTGACAACTTATTTGTAACTGGAACTTCTCTCAAAGTTATTTGAGAATTCAAGAAAGGAATGGCCACGAGTTTTGAGATGTCGGATCTTGGAAAATTGACCTATTATCTTAGTATAGAAGTGCATCAAGTGAAGGATTTCATAGAAATCAAACAAGAAGGTTATGCAAAATGAATCCTAAAAGAAGCTGGTCTACAGTCATGTAATCTAACTCAAATACCTATGGAGTTTGGATTAAAGGTTTCTAAAGCTCAAGAAGAAGAAGAGATAGATCTGAAGAGTTATAGAAGACAAATTGGATGCCTAAGATATCTATTGCATGCATACACGACCAAACCTTGCTTTTTCGATTGATGTTGCAAGTAGATACATGCAAAGTCCACGAAAACCACATGGAGACACAATCAAACAAATTCTTCGCTATCTCAAAAGGACAACGACATATGGCATAAGGTACATTCGAAATGACTCAATGAGAATCATAGGTTATAGTGACAATAGCCACAACATTGATCAAGATGATGGAAGAAGTACAACGGGTCATGATTTCTACCTAGGATCATCGTCGATCAATTGGTGTTCACAAAAACAAAACACTGTTGCATTTTCTTCTTGTGAAGCTGAGTTTATGGCAGCAACTGAGGCAGCTCGACAAGCAATATGGCTTCAAGATTTGCTAAGTGTGATCACAATGTCGAAGACCGAGCAAGTGAGTATAAAGCTCGACAACAAATCGGTCATTGCTTTGACAAAGAATCTTGTTTTCCATGGAAAGAGTAAACACATCCACAAACGTTACCATTTCATACGAGAATGTATTAAAAAGGGAATTGTAGATGTTGAGCACATCCCTGGAACCGAACAAAAGGCGGACATATTGACAAAAGCATTAGCAAGGATCAAGTTTGTTGAAATGAGAAAGAATATTGGAGTTCAAGACTTGGCAAATGAAGAATTAAAGTTTAAGGGGGTGAAGCTTGAAGTTTTCACTACAATAACTTGGTGAACAAGTTTCTAACAATAAGATTTAGTTTGTTAGGATAAGATATTCTCCAAGTTAATGTAGGATTAAAAGGACCTAATCCTAATTCGAGTAGGTTTTAAATAAGTTGTTTTTAATTCCTATAAATACCATTAAATGAGTTGTGTCTAAGGTATGATTTTGAGAGGTGTTTAGTTTTTTGAGTTATATTTTCTAAACATAAATAAGCAGAGCAATTTTTATATTCGAATTGTGTTACAAATTTTCGATATACAAGTTTTGGTTTATCAACTTTAAAAAGTTAGTGGGAACTTAGGCTGTTTAATGAGAGAATTAGGAAACTAGATAGTATGAAATTTTGGATGATGAAATTACATACCAAAATCTGATCTATATTGAAATTTAGAATTAATTCCCATGGTTTACAAAGATAACAAAAATTTTCATAGGTTCAGATTCTCTAAAAGCAAAATAATAATAATAATTTTTTTTTACTTGATTAGCAGGTAAATGATATTGTAGTTCATAACTTAAAGAAAGTCAGATTTAATTCCTAACCAAAATTTAGGATAATATTTTGAGACTAACCGATTCTAAACATGTTTATCTTTTAAATTTTTGATATGTAAGTGTTTGTTAAACTAAAAAGAAAAAAAGAAAAAAAAAGTGTCTGTTAAACTTTATATGCGTGGAATTAATTAGTCGGGTTGCTCGAATTATGATCGATATATATTAGAAAAAAACTAACACTCCTTTTGTTGGGTTGTTATTAGAAAAAAAACTAACTGGGCCATTTTGTATACATAATAGGCCTTATTTGTGGGCTATTACTTGGTCATCGTTGTCCTAAGGGGTAATGGACTCCGAAGTTAAAAAAAAACAAGATCTACTCCAAAGTTAACGGTCGAATTAACAGAGAAGAGAGAGAGAGACACACACACACACAGAGGCATGAGAGATTGAGAGATGAGAGAGAAAAGGGGAAGAAAGGAAAATCCGAGAAACCTAGATCCCGTCGGTGAGGATAGAGTCACCGGGAAAGAGGGGAAGGGCTTCTTCGCTTGCTACCTGTTGACCTCTCTTAGCCCTCGTTACAAAGGCCACACCTATATCGGGTACTTCTTTCTCCTCTTTCTCAATATGTTTCACACATTTTTGCTTTTGATTTTGATCATCTGTTCCCTCAAAAAACCTTGATTCTGTTCTGTTTTGGAGTAATTGATTTGAATTGAATGATCATTGGTGTTGAATCAAATTGGTCTTACTACTTCCTCTTGTGTCATCTGAAAATGTTAGATTGACACATTTTTGGGTTTGTTTGATTTTCTTCTTAGTTGGTACTATCTGACTCTGACCCTTTTTAGTGGATTCAATATGATCTCTTAAATTAGATGACAAGGGTTATTTGAAGGTTTAATTTTGACCCTTTTAGTCGATTCAATAGGATCTGTCGGTTACTAGTTCTATCATGTTCGATAATGGATTATACACAATCTGGTTTGCAGGTTCACAGTAAACCCGAGGCGCAGAATAAGACAACACAATGGAGAGATCACTAGTGGTGCATTCAGAACAAAGAGAAAACGTCCATGGGAAATGATTCTCTGTATCTATGGTTTCCCAACAAACGTCTCTGCCCTTCAGGTCCTTTGATTTCCTTTGCACATATACTAACTATAGAATCTTATCATTCTTTTCTGTTTTTTATTTGGGGTCAAATGATCTTATCTTTCTATTCCCACAAACTTCAAGCTTTAGATAATGTTTATAATCCTGGGAAAAGATTGTGCTTTTACTTTTCTGTTTCTCCAGATGTGGCCTCTCAATTGTATTATAAATTTGAAATGGGGTTATAGGCTTAGGAATTTTGAAGAGGCAATAATAAGTAGAAAGGAATTAAGGTAGAGTGTTTTGCGCTCGTTGCAGTTTGAATGGGCTTGGCAACATCCTAGAGAATCAATTGCAGTGAGAGAAGCGGCTGCTGCTTTCAAATCCTTCTCTGGATTTGCAAGCAAGATCAAACTTGCATACACGATGTTAAATCTTCCAGCTTGGAATAGGTAAGAAACCTTATTGATTGTTGTTATACTTTCCTCTATCTATTAACTTTACCGGTTTATTTGACATAACCTATGTATCTATTTGTGTCTTGGTGACCAGTTTAAACCTCACAGTCAATTATTTTTCGACAAAGTATGCACATCATGGTGGTCTTTCTCTAAGTTTACCTCCTCATATGAAAGTCAAAGTTTGTGCTATGGATGATCTTCCATATTTTACAAAGCTAGACAAGAGTTCTCAACCTGAAGATGAAGACAGTCCCGAGGTTAGTGAAGAGAATGAGGAGGAGGATAGTAGGAAACAATGCCAGCTTGGGAATTCAAGTTTAAGTTCAAGTTCATTGGAAGACTCGTATCCTAGTGAAAAGGAACTTCATGATCGGCATTTTGAAAAAGCGAAACAACCCGAAATTCTATGTGATGAAGACAGATTAGCAAATTTCACTGGTTTTGGCTCATTAGAAGAGATTGTTGAAGATGAAGTATATTCACATGGTACAACAGGATCCACTGAAGCTATGGAGAAAGAAACCAATACTACACCTGATGACAGAGTTACAAATTTGAGTCGTTTTGGCTTATTAGAAAATGAAGAAGCTATGGAGAAAGATTGTAGAAGAACTAGAAACCCTATCACCTCAATGACGACTGAGGTTGAGGTAATCGATCTGATGACTCCATCACCGAGCTGCAGGGTTGGGTCATCTATGAAGAGACGAAGAGTTTCTGAGTTTATAGATTTGACAATGTCTCCTAATTTCATAGAGTTGTAGAAATAATACAAAAGAGTTTGTGAGCATATCAAAATCAACTTTGTTGTTTTTGAACCTAAATCTCATCGTTTTCTTCCTCAAAATTTATATAAAAGCCTAACTCAAGTAGACGCAAAATCGTGAATTAATAAGTTTTGATTTTCTTCATCGAAACTCACTACTATATTTACTATTTAGCATCCTACCTATATTTCAAAACAAGATTGTTGATAGAAGAGTATTCATTAATGAATTTTGACTAACTGAATATCATAAGTAGATATATGTTGACATTTAAAAACATTGGGATTATAGAACGTTTAGATGAAGCATCGAGATGCACAAACAAACACCTCTTAGTGTTCACACGTTGACATGTTTGTTTTGTTCCAATCCGCATGATGCACCATGTTAACATAGAGAGAAAATACATCATTTCTCTCGGTGTAAACTTGTTTACCAACAAAAAGACTTGGCTAGGATGATATAACTGTAACATGCATGTTTAAGTCAAAATTTGACACAGATTTGCATTCACATGATATACAAATTCATATCATCAACATGTATCACATATAAATTTTAAACTTGAGAAAGGAAAATTGAGTTCCGCGTACGGAAGAGTGTGAAATTGATGAGATCGAAACCAGCCACTAGTGCCCACATGTTCTCGATCTTGACTTTATATTTTGTGTGCAGTCATGCTCATGCATGTTAATTAAGACGTGAGACTTGAGTGATGATCACTAGACTAACAATAATTGTGAAATTGTGGTCAATGATCAAATTGTTAAGCATTTAATTTTGGGTTCTTAGATGGTAACATCCTTCACGTGCACTCACATGTCCAATGTTCTTCATTTCTTTCTTCTTTTGTAACTTCTAACTCTTTTCTTTTTGTCTAAATCGTACATAGTAAGATTTTTTTTAGTTCTTACAGTTTGACATATTGCACATAAGTTACCAAAATATCACGTGAAAAGATTGACCAAAGAAAAATATTATGAAAATGTTCAGTTTCTCTCATTGGTTAAAATATTTGTTCAACACCTACAAATTGATTTTTTATTTTCACACCTATCATCACGAAAATTCGTTGAATTTTTTTTTTCTCTTCAACTAACTTTCCTTAAGCTTATTTAACAAGCCACAAACGCTGAAGTTTATACATATTTTATGAATTGTTTTGATGGTTGGGTCTCTATCTTTACTTATATGAAATGGATTATATATCTTATGGTCAGAAAAATCATTAATTTACTGAACATTGTAAATCATCAAAAGTCAACTCTTTTGTTTCTTTTTTCAGTCTTGGGTCACATATCTTTGCTTATGTTAAAAATATCAGAAATTCAGAATAAATTATTTATTCTTATTCTCGTGCATAGTCACAACTCGAATATTGATAATTTATATAGTAACGTACAAGAGCAAGACATTAAATATGTTTTAAGTCGACGAGATAGGGTACTTAAGATATAATAATTTTAGTAACTTTTTTTGTTAAAATAATTTGAGTAACTTTTCAAAGACTTTATATTTCTATCAAAATTTTATCAAATTTTCTATCAAAATATTTTTCAAAATAATATTTCTATAAAATATTTGTAATTTTTGTAGAGTTTCATTTTTTTTTTGTCAACATTGGATCGACAAGACTCGATCTATAGCCTAAAACTCACTCTTAAAATCCTTTTTTAAGCTACTATAATGCAGCAGGTAGGAATAGAACCATGGTACCAAGTTATTAGCTGGATCTTCCTAACCACCAGACTGAGAGCAAGTCGGCAAATTTCATTTTTTTTTGTCAACATTGGATCGACAAGACTCGATCTATAGCCTAAAATTCACTCTTAAAATCCTTTTTTAAGCTACTATAATGCAGCAGGTAGGAATAGAACCATGGTACCAAGTTATTAGCTGGATCGAGCAAGTCGGCAAATTTCATTTTTTTTGAGTTACTTGATATATCAAAATAAGAATATATTATTTTTAATATAATCTTTTTATTATACATATTTATCTGTATTTGTTTATTTGAAAAAAAAAATATTGGTGTGTTTTTGAAAATCTTGTTGAATCTAGGAAAACCAACTTTTTTGCTAATTGCTAAAGCTAGATGAATATGACATACAAGAATTTTCTAGATAAAAAATGGTGCTAATTAATAGAATAGCAAAATCCAAAATCTAACTGATCATTAAGTTTTCCATAATAAACAAATAAAGATCATTTAAGTCACCCTAATGACTCTCCTTATTAATTAAAGAAACTCTATTGCATCTCTCTCTTCTTCGTCTTCTTTCTTATTTCTCCTCCTCCTCCATTGATGCTCTTACAAAGAAGCTTATAATTAGCATGCGTGAATGTCCAGAAAGAGGTAACTATTAAATCTTTCAAAGTTGGTGAAGTTCCAATAATAATAAGATTGATATTTCAATCAATATTGGTGAAAAAATGAATGGAAACAACAGGGAAGGATTTGGTGAGTACAACGAGATCGTGAAGAAGATAAAGAAAGATCCAAACTTTGAAACGAAGACAACAGATCATGCAGTGATGGGGATTAGGAGACACGTGGCGGTGCCTCCGGGGACAACGTTAAACACCGTGACTCCATGCGCCGCTTGTAAGCTCCTCCGTCGTCGTTGTGCGGAGGAGTGTCCTTTTGCTCCATATTTCTCGCCGCATGAACCTAATAAGTTCGCCGCCGTTCATAAAGTCTTTGGAGCTAGCAACGTCTCTAAGATGCTTCTGGTACTTACATTTTCACATTTATTTATATTAATAATTGCTTGTGCTTTCTTAAGGTTTACTTACTTCTTGATTAGTCTTTAGGATTCATATTTAATTAATGAGGATACGTAGTTGAATGGATCTTACCATATCTTTGGTCTGAATCTTTCCAAATCTATTCAAACCAGTTTTGTTTTTCAATTCTAATTTAATTGTTATAGTTCAACTAGTTTATCTAATTAGTTGATGTAGAAATTCATCATCACTGTTTTAGATTCACGTACAAAGATTATGAGTGTAGTTGTTTTTTTTTTTTTGTTAGCATTTCTTGATTGAACTATATGCATACATTATTAATACATACATATATTGCTTCTTCATGAGCAATCGTTTAACTAAAAATAGATATAGGAAATTGTGATATATCATAGATATATTGACTTGTTAGTCGTTGTCGAAAATTCAAAATATTTAGTTGGATTTTATATACAGATCGAAGAAAAATATATTTTTCTTCTTTGGGATTTGCATAGTATTAATTACAAAATACGATTATATCCAATTAATATATGCAAAAAGAAATGTGTCAAATATAAATAAATCTAAATAATAAATAATAAACTATATAAGTGGAAAACCCGTAACTAAAAGATCATAACTAAAACTAGGTATGAATAATAATTATTGACTAATTACATGTAATGTACATTGCAGGAAGTGGGTGAGAGTCAGAGAGGAGACGCAGCAAACAGTTTAGTATACGAAGCAAACCTAAGACTAAGAGATCCAATCTATGGCTGCATGGGAGCAATCTCAGCTCTTCAACATCACATTCAATCTCTCCAATCTGAACTCACCACCGTCCGTACAGACATCCTCCGTCACAAATACCGAGAAGCCACCACCATCTCTTCTTCTCTTCATCAAAACAACAACGCTTTCAACAACACTACTACTACAACTTCAGTTAGTTGTGATCATCATGCTCTCGCCGCCGCCATTAATCTTCTTCCTCCACCACCTCCACCGCCTCCTCCTCCACGACCACCGAGGTTATTGTCTTCTCAACCTGCTCCTCCGCCTACTCCACCGGCTTCTTTGCCTTCTCCGTCTATGGTGGTTTCATCTTCTTCCTCTTCTAATTCATCTGCTACCAATTCTATGTATAATCCTCCTCCGTCTTCGGCTGCTGGATATAGTAATTCTATGTCCAGTGATAATAATGTTCATTACTTTGATTAAATCACAATTCTGTATTCCTTAGTTCTTTCTCCATTTTTTTTTGGTTAAAGTTCTTTCTCTTTTAAGCTACGAGTTTGAATATTGAACTATCCATGTTGAGAGTATACATAGAATTTTGATTTTTTTTCTTTTCTTATTTTTTCACATAAATTAATTTTTTTTTTGTCAACATTGATTATATTGGAAAGGGGTTCTAACGATTACAGAAAAACTAAACCACAAGCTTAACCTCTAAAACTACAGGCAAGGAAATTAATTCAATTAGTTACTTCATAATCGATTTGCTCCATCATTCAACATCTCTATTATTATAGACTACTATAGTTTTTTCATTTTTGTTGGGTTTGTCTCACACTTGTCGTACACTCGATGGGCTATTGGAAGTTATCAGATCCATTTAGGCGGATCCATTACGAGAACAGAAGACTTTAACAAGATTGGGCTCAACGCTGAGGCCCATCTCTGAGTCAATTGTAAAAGAAGGATAGCTAAAGTATAAAAGCTCTTTTTTTATCATCGTTCTCGTGAGAGAGAGAGAGTTTTTAACATTTTTCTGTTACGGTGAAAAACCACCATTGAAGATAGTGAATTCCAGGCTAAAACCTGAATTGAGATGTACCCAGATTTCTGGGAAACTCTATAACGTTGTCTTCTTCGTCTTAATTCAACCTGAGAGAAAGATAGAAAGAGTGAAGCATTACCGTGAATTCACGACACCAAATTTAGATTGCTTCCGAATCGCGATATTGGAGAATTCGTCTTGTTTGCAGCAACAAGTGGTATAAGTGCTTCATGCTAGAAGCAAAAGATCATCAATTTTACGAACAAGAAAGAAGATTAAGTTTGCGTCATTGGTAAATAAGTTATTACCTGATTGAAGCAACACGAGAGTTTTCCGCTGAATCTTCTAACAACTATCTCTCTCGAGAATTACGGATTTGAAGATCAAAGTATCACCTCGCAAAATCTGCAATCAAGAACCAGATTACAGAATTGAATAAGTTTTCTCAACCTCGATCTTTGTTAAAAGGTACTTTAATAAGCAAAAGTGTTCTAGTGTTAATTGAATTCAAGGAATCTTTAGGTGATAATTCTGCAGGTTATCATCTAAATCAAGCTAAAAGGGTCAGACATAGAAGAAACATAAGGAAAGTTTGAAGTTGAGAAATTCGATGGGAAAGGTGACTTTGGGCTATGGAAATACAGAATGATAGGACAATTTGAAGTACAGAATTTGCTTGATGTTTTGGAAGAAGATCCAGACGAGATAAAGGCAGATGTGGAGCAAGTAACAGAAGTAAGAAAACATGACAAAGATGTCAAGGTAGAGACTGTAACAAGCAAGAAAGATCCAGCTTGGGTTAAGAGAGATAGAAGAGCAAGAAGTCTTCTAGGACAATGTCTTACTAACTCAGTTCTAAGGAAAATCATGAGTGAACCTACAGCTTACAGACAATGGAAGGCACTTTAAAGGGATTATCAAACAAAAACCAAGGCTAACCGGATTTATCTGAAGAAACATTTCAGTTGTTTTAGAATGGAAGAGGACAAGACAATTGAAGAGAATCTTGAAAAGTTTCTCAAGCTTATCAACGATTTAGCAAGTTTAAAAGTTGATATTCAAGATGAAGATCAGGCAATAGGTCTTCTCAATAGCTTACCACCATGTATGATCCATTGGTTCATACATTACAATTTGGAAATGCCAAAGACTCATTAACCATGAATGATGTCATTACTGGGGCATACGGAATGGAATCAAACCTGATTCAAAATGGTATTTTGTACAAAAAGAAGAACTCAGCAGAGGCTTAACAATGGAAAACAAAGGTAGATCAGACTCAAGAGGGAACAGAGGTAAGAGTAAAAGAAGGTCAAAGAGTATAGGCAAATCACAATCAAAATCAAGGAAAGGGAATAACATAAGAGCATGTTGGATATGTGGAGATGCTAATCATTGGAAGAAAGACTGTCCTCAGAGAGAACATAACAAGAATCAGAAAGGATAAAGTTCAGCCAGTATAATAGCTATTCTCCCAGAATCATCAACCTTCATAGCTAGTTTAATAGCTTCCTCAAACGATTGGGTACTGGACTCCGGATGTACATATCATATAACACCAAGGAAGGAACTTCTAACAGAACTGGTGGAGTTTGAAGGAAATATAGTATACATGGGAAATGATACCTATTGTACAGTAAAAGGTTTGAGAAAGATTGTGATTGACAATAATTATGGAACTAATGTTACCTTAAATGAAGTCAGATATGTTCTAGAAATGAGTAAAAATCTTATTTTCTATGGACAACTAGAGCAATCTGGATGTAACTACATAGGAGAGGATTTTAAGATACAATTTTACAAGAAGGGTAAGAAGCTATTAATACAGGAATGGTTTATACTACTTTCAAGGACAATTCAGAGGAGCTCAAGCAAATGTTGCTAAGCCAAAGACTGATACAACAAAGAGATGGCATCAGAGACTAGCACATATGGATGAAAGGTCAATGGAAACACAAGTGAAGAAATGATGTCTACAAGGATCTAGGATTCTGTGAATCATGTGGTCTTGGTAAGTTACATTGGTAGAGTTTTCAAAAGGGAAAACACACGACAAAATGTATTTTAGAATACATCCATTCAGATTTGTGGGGTTCTCAGAAATACTACACCTAGTATGTCAGGAGCACAATACTTTATTAGTTTTATTGATGATTACTCTAAGAAGACTTGGATTTACTTCCTTAAGAAGAAGAGCGATGCATTTCAAGTCTTTACAGAATGGAAGATTCTGGTGGAGAATCAAACTGGAAAGAAAATCAAGTGTTTAAGAACAGACAATAGTCTTGAATTTTGTAACTCTCAGTTTGATGAACTATGCAAATCTTCAGGGATCAAATACACAAAACCTGTCCCTATACACCCCAGCAGAATGGGATCTCAGAGAGAATGAATTGGACAATCATGGAAAAGGTTAGAAGTATGTTGGCAGATTCAGGTTTGGAAGGAAAATATTGGGCTAATACAGATGTATATATAATAAACAGATCTTCATCAGCATCTATTGACTATGAGATACCAGAAGAATTATAGGGAAACACAAAACCAGATTATAATCATCTAAGAAGTTTTGGATGTGTCGCCTATATGCATATAATACAAAACAAGATAAGCCCCAGAGCAACTAAAGGGATTTTCTTAGGGTATGGACAAGAAGCAAAGGGTTATAGAATTTGGTTACTAGAAGAATGTAAAATCGTCATAAGTTGAGACGTCATCTTCAATGAGGAAGTACGCTATAAAGATATTTGCACAGATAGTGGAAGTTCAGCTGGTCAGACACACAAAGCACATTAGAAAACACCACGAAAAAGGGTAACTTTCAGGACCGAATTAGAAGAAATACTGGGTGAAATGTCATAGAGTACAAAGGTTGTTGAATCAGGTGGAGCATCTATAAGGAATCAGAAACATGACGATAACACATCAGAGAACACCAGGTCAATTATAGAAGTAGAATCAGAAAACGAATTAGGTGGAGCAGATGAGGGTTATGTTCCAGACTTAGTAAGTGGCTCAGATCAAAGTGATGTAGATCCGAATTCAGAAACAGAAGGGTCAGATACAGAAAGAGATGAGCAGAGAACTGAACAAAGTGTAGATCTGAATGACTATTTGCTGGCTCGTGACAGGTAAAGAAGGAATATTAAGCCACCATCTAGATTTGAAGAGGCAGACCTTGTTGCTTACGCCCTAGCAAGTTCAGAGATAATAAATCTAGATGAACCTAAGAGCTATACATAAGCAATGGAATGAAAGGATCAAAGGAAATGGAGTGCAGCCTCAGATAAAGAAATGGACTCCCTCATTAGAAACTATACATGGGTTATAGTATATAAACCTGAAAATCAAAAAGGTCGTAGGCTGCAAATGGCTCTACAAATTGAAACCCGGAATACCAGGAGTAGAAAAACCAAGGCATAAAGCTAGATTGGTTGCTAAAGGGTATGCTCAGGTAGAGGGTATTGACTATAATGAGATTTTTTCACCAGTTGTTAAGCATGTTTCGATTAGACTATTACTATCAGTAGTAGTTAATTGGGATATGGATCTAGAACAGATGGATGTAAAGACGGCATTTATACATAGAAATCTACAAGGAACAATCTACATGAACCAACTAGAAGGTTTATGTGGTTAAAGAAAAGGAAGATAAAGTCTATACGGATTGAAGCAATCACCAAGGGAATGGAATGCAAGATTCAATGAGTTTATGCAAAATCAACAGTTTCAAAAGAGCGAGTATGACCCGTGCGTTTACATCAAAGGAGAATCACTTAACACTATGATCTATCTACTACTATATGTAGATGATATGCTCATTGCATCAAAACAGAAAACAGAGATAATGAAGCTGAAACTGCTACTTAGCAAGGAATTTGAGATGAAGGACTTAGGAACAGCTAAGAAAATCCTAGGAATGGACATTTAGAGGAACAGATCAAAGAATCAGCTAACTCTATCTCAAGGAAGCTACATCAGATAGGTTCTAAATGTGTATAACATGAATGATTGCAGATCAATACAAACACCACTTGCAGCACATTTTAAGCTTAAGAGTTTATTAGTTGATGATGAGAAAACAGAAAAAGAAGGCATGGAGGACATACCATACACCAACGCAGTGGGAAACTTGATGTACGCCATGGTGGGATCCAGACCAGATCTTGCTTACTCCATTGGCATAGTAAGTAGATACATGTCAAAGCCAAGAAATATGCATTGGTCAGCAGTGAACTAGATTATGAAATACCTTAAAGATGCATCAAGGATAAGCCTAACATTCAAAAAGAATACAGATTTCAAGATCAGAGGCTATTGTGATGCAGACTTTGCATTAGATCTAGATAAAAGAAGATCGATATCTGACTATGTGTTCACAGTGGGTAATAACACAATTAGTTGGAGATCAAGACTACAGAAGGTGGTGGTAGCTTAATCCACTACATAATCCAAATACATAACACTATCTGAAGCAAGTATGAAGCAGTATGGATTAAAGGCATATACGAAGAGATGAAACTAAATTGAGGGTAGTAGAGATATTCTGTGACTCACAAAGTCCAATCTACTTAACTAAAAATCGAATGTGCAGTGAAAGAACAAAACACATCCAAGTCAAGTATAACTACATCAGAGAGGTAATAGAAGACAACAATGTTCAAGTAACAAAGATTCACACTTCTATTAACCCAACAGACATGTTTACAAAGGTTATACCTGGAGACAAATTCAGAGGCTGCTTGCAGACTCTGAGAATGACTGAAGCTTAAAGAAACTTCAATCAAGTTTTTCATTAACACTCAAAATCTCAGGAATGTTGGCAGAGAACTCGGATATGTTGATCGAGAGCTGTATCAACAAATAGAAGGAAAGATTGGTTGATTAGTTTAAATCAGCAGCAAACTCAGAAGACTAAAGGTTAGTCTTCACTGTTCCAGATCTTAATTTTTTTGAAAGAAAATGGTGAGAGGAAACATGGGTCATTTACGGTAAAGTAAAAGCTGATCAGTGATGATGACGGAGCTAAGTCTTCATTGGGAATTCAGGTATTGGGATTCATAGATTAAGAGTGTACTAAGGAAATTTTTGGGCTTCAGACAAAGTGAGCGACAAAGTTGGAGTTTTGTTGGGTTTGTCTCACACTTGTCATACACTCGATGGGCTATTGGACGTTATCAGATCCATTTAGCGAATCCATTACGTGAACAGAAGACTTTAACAAGATTGGGCTCAACACTGAGGCCCATCTCTGAGTCAATTGTAAAAGAAGAATAGCTTAAGTATAAAAGTTCTTTTTTTTTTTTATCATCGTACTCGTGAGAGAGAAAGTTTTCAACATTCTTTTGTTATAGTGAAAAACCACCATTGTACATGTAACAAGAAAGAGAAGATAGTAAATTCCAAACTAAAACCTGAAAAGAGATGTACCCAGATGCATGACATTAGTTTGATGTGGGTAAAACTGATTTTGGTGTTAAGTTTGGAAAAGAACACTAAGAATATTTCCAACATATTTCAACATATGCATGACGTTAGTTTGATGGGTGTAGAATTGATTTTGGTGTTAAAGTTTTATATTATATTACATTTTTATACTAGTATTTTAACTAATACAATCGTTGATTGAGTGTTCATGCTTATAGTTTTTGACACGATATGAAATTTTCGTTCACGCTCCATGTAAGATTTCTTACATATGGATAATTTGTCTTAATATAAATATATAACGCTCTTGATTCAATACAATATAATATCCTAGTGCTTGAAAATAATGTAATTCAACGTAAAATCAGAAATTTTAACTGCGTATGATATTGGATTATAAAAAGAAACAATTTAGTATAACTTACCTATAAGAGATATTGGACTAGTTAAGTCATGAGCTTATTAATTAAATTAAGTCAGATTTAACATTAAATGGAGGCGTTGACAAATATATAAATTTGGCAACGAGCATTCCAATGTACTAATACTTTTGATTAACTTATAAGAATTTAATGTGGTTTAGTTGTTGATCAATTAATTAATTACAATCGAAATAGAATCTATTTATACCCCTAACAGAGTTCAAGAGTCATCACATGACGCAATTACACAGATTGTAATATAGTAGTACTGTTGTAGTATTATCTGATTCCTTAATTACACAATGTGCCACAACCTCTTAATAATTAAATTCCAGGCATTACTTACAGGCTACAACTCCTGTTTTGCTTCTTGTTAACACACTCAATGTTTTAATATATCGTTTCTTAGATCGTTGTAAGTATATAAGTTTTGTCAACAGAATTTAAAATAAATATGGTTTTGTATTTTTCCCTTTTTATGACTATCATTTATAAATCCATTAATATTGTATGACTATATTAGTTTTCATTTAAAGAAAATTTGATAATGTTTCATATAAATAATGTTTTAAATGTTAAATGAGACGATTATAATGTTTTTGCTTGTTACAACATGAAGAATAGAAGAAATTTTCTTAAAAGAGTATAATTTAAAGAACACTCAGTACATAATCATGCAAAGAAATGCTCATAAGCAATTTATGAAGTCTAGCTCATATTTTAAGTAGGGTATTGTTAATGTACAATCTAATATGTCCACATCCCAAGGACCTAAGGCGTTATTCATGCATGCAACCACACAAAGACCACTGTCTTCTCTTCATACCAAATTATATTTGTTTAGGAGAGTTATTCGATTAAATTATTTTCTTTATAAAATCATTTCATCACAACAAATTCGAGATCTAGTAGGTAAGTAAGGTCAGATCCTCTAGTTTTATTTAGTATGATCTTGGTTTTTGGACTTTAGGTCTGACTTTTGATTTAGTGAGTGAATCACTTAATTAAATATAAAAATGGTAGACTTTGTTTTTTTTGGAAGTTATTAAGCTAATTTTGTCACCATCTTATGTTTAAAACATAAATTATATATTTCGAAACAAGTCTGATTTTAGCGTGTTTTAGAATCCTTTAAATCATTAAACCATAAATTCTTTAGTATTCTTGATTAGCTAATTACAATCCTAGAGACGAATCAATCTGATATACTTTACTAATATATATATATATATATATCTGGTAAACCACTTTTGGATTTACCAATATTATTTTAGTATTGTTACAAAAGAGTACATGTTTAAAGCAGTTATCGATCTTGTCGTTGAACAAACCACTTCATAAAATTTGTGTTGGCAATTAAAAAAAAGGAAATAAATATAAGTTTTACAATCACACAATTAAGCATACAAATTACTAATTCATTTGATAGATCTAAAATTATTATTTATATTTTAACATACCTTTAATAATTTAGTATCTAAACTATAAAATATACAACTACACAAAAACATTCTATGGTGTGTAATTCTTCGGCGCTATTACCGTCTGCTTTCCGAGACATGGCAGAGCATCCGAGCCATGACAAAGCTCTTTGGTGGTCATTTATCCGGAGTTGATCGGAGTTTCTATCTCTCTGTGTTGTTGCTCGGCAACGACTTCATTTTTTAATCAACTAAAGGTGAAATCCACCGATCAGAAGATGGCGACTGGGTTTTCCAGAGGCAAAGCAATGGGTGCGACGGTCAGATCGAGGTTTCGAGATTCATCCTCTCGACTAGGAATGTTGTTATGGGTAAAAAAACCCGACCCGAACCTGAAATAAGTCTGTCCAAAAAAAACCTAAATCGGAAAAACCCAATAAAACTTAGAGTCTTATTAAGACTACCCAGATAAAACTCATATTTATTATTGTTTATTATTTAAGTTTGTTTGTAGTTTTGAATATAATTTAAAAAATATGTATATTCAATATCTTAGATTTGTTAATAGAAAAAAACCTTAACATTCATCTAAAATTAATTATATTAATTTATAGTGAAACAAAACTAATAAATTTTAATATCATTTACTAAAACATCAAATCTCTTAGACAAAGTAGTTTCATAAAAAAAAATACAAACATAGCATAAAAATGAAACAATCCTTCAATTCCAGGTCTATGTGATTTAGCACATCATCAATCTCTTTAAACCAATAAATCCATCCCTAAAAAAATTCATGATATTTACAGTAATTTCATTGCTAAAATTTCACAACATTTACACTTAAATGAAACAAAATATTACTTGGATCTCATATTCTTGAGCTACTTGTCATGGTTGTAGTGTCTTCAAATTCATCATCAAAGTCATCTTCTATATCACCTAAAATTTCAAAATATGAATGAATCCATCAATCTAAATCAATAAATTACAAAATCTAAAATCAATTTTTTTACTTGTAAGCTCGGAAAAACCACGTAACAATTTTCTTGTACAAAGCAAAGCTTGAACATTTTTTGGAAGGAGGCGATTCCTATAAGAATTCAACACCCGACCTCCTATGCTGAAAGTGGATTCTGATGCCACTGTGGTGATTGGAATGCTGAGAATATCGCAGGCTAGAGAAGCCAAATCACCAAACCGTTGTCCATTGTTTTGCCAATAAGTCAGGACTTCCATATCTGTAAAAGACCTCAAATCTAATCTTGGTTCATCCAAATACATTTCCAAATTAAATTTTGATGAGGGCCTCGGAGGAGAGATCCTCGGATATGGACTTGAGGGAAGACCTTGGTGAGTCGATTCTCTCAAGAACTAGATTGGGCGGAAGTGGGTGAACGAGTACCACAGAGGAGGGTGATGATTCCTTTGATAAACTCGGTCTGATCAAGCTTGGAATCCTCACAAGACTTGATCTCGGCTCTCTCTCTTGAATCCTCAAAGAGATGAAGTCGGCAACTCAAGACACATGCGTGAAAAGAAACACTTTTACTCAATTAACTTCGATAATAACTTGGAAAATACAAAGAAAGACATGAGCTTATAAAGGCTCGAGTCTACAACAGTTCTTAGCATAAAATAGGAAAGAAATTACTCAGAATAAATGATAAAACAGTCAAGTAATGAGGGCCATCGATCTTGGAGCCGTTGGGAAAGATATGATGATCGGCCGGATATGGAAAGTCTTCAAGATGGAGGATTCGTCCAATCCTGTGAGAGCTGGAGCATGGTAAGACTTTTCTGGATGATTCTGAGTGTCTTAGATAATCTCTTGGTCGCCCCACATACATCTGAAGTCCCTTGAAGCAAGCATATCCTGGACCTTCCTTAAACAGCTTCAGATTGGATCTTCTTCTTGTTGGGCGTGTATCTGGAGGATCCGATGGTGAATTGATGCGTTCTTGGGATTTTTGGAACCATGAAAATCCCAAGAATAATCTCTAAGTTGTTTGAAGTGAAGGCCGCACCTGAGTTGAGCTCTGTAGCTTAATCTTTGGCCTTGTCGCGCAGTTGGGTTCATTAAAGATCCACCAACTTGTATAATCCATATCTTTTATCTCAGAGCTTCTTTTGGGCTGATTCCACTTTGAGAAGATAGATAAATGAGTCAAGAATCCATGTAATATAGAATTGTAACTTGGTTCATCCTGGATCATCTGGAAAGCCTCGAAGAGTGATCGCATGTCCTGATTGGAGTCCAAAATTGGCAACTGCAGCCTTGGTTGTGTCTTCGTGGGCCAGGGTTGGGATGTGGTTACTGTAAGCTCTTCAAGTTCATCTAGATTTTTTGTGATCTTCATGTTAGGCTCGGCCAAGTCTTGTTGGTTAGATTGCTTCTCGTTTCGACCTTCTTGGATTATATCATCTTCGGGTAGATCTTTGTGGTCGAGGAGCCCATCAGATTTGGTGCTACTGAGTCAGGAATGATGCTTCTCTCAAGTTCAAAGAGTTTCTATAACATAGAAACATACTAAATATGATAAATTTTATAAAGTAAATGATAATGTGAGAATGAGAAAAGACACTTACAAAATTAGGATCATCTTCTAATGGTGACTCAGTAAGCAGTTCATCAGGAGTTGGGGTTGTGGTGAGAGTGGAAGAAGCTCAAGTCTTGGTGTGATATTCATCATAAAGATTCTTCAAGTTTTTCTTGACAATACTAATTTTTTCCTTTGAGTACTCGGATCCACCTTTTCATAAGCAGATTTGAGGATTTGAAGCTTTAACCTTGGATCCAAAACAACACCCATGGCTAAAAGATACTATACTCATCCCAATATTTTGCAAACTTGGATTGCATACACTTAGCCATAAATTCCACTATACTATCACCACAATCAGCATATTTTATCAACAAACACTCAATTTTCCACACTTGTAGAAAATACACATTGGCTGTAGGATATTTGACCCCAGAAAAGTATGTAGTGATCACACTGAAAGGCTTCAATAGATCACAGATTTTCTCACCAAGATCCCACTCATCCTGTGAAGGCAACAACTTGTAATTTCTATCATACTCTTTCAAGCTGACAAATGCCTTACGAAACTTCAATGCTCTAGCAAGCATACCATAAGTGGAGTTCCATCGTGTAGGAACATCTAGTGACAATCCAGCTCCACTCCTAATCCCTACACTTTCAGCACAAACTGCAAATGCATCTTTTCTTAAATCTGATCCTTTGACAAACTTAACACTATCTCTGATATTTTCTAAGAGATTAATAGCTAGTGACAATCCTTCCTTAACTATCAGATTCAATATATGTGCACAACATCTAACATGAAAGAATTTCCCATCATAAAGCAATCCACCACCATTGATCATCTAGAGATGATTCTTAAGAATCCTTTGCATACTATCGTTACTAGTAGCATTATCCAACATCATAGAAAACATCTTCTTCTCTAAACCCCATTCTTTCAAGCAACCCATGATCTTTTTAGCTAATTCTTCCCCAGTATGTGAGAATCTCGACTATTGATGTAACATGGACCTCTTGTAAATGGGCTTTGTTGTTTAACCCAAAATGTGTTTAATTTGCTTTCTACTATTGTAATCCAATCTATGGCCTTTGGGCTTTTATTTTATAAAGCCTTTGACAAAAAAAAGTGTTTCTCTTCATCTCCTCCTTGTTCTTGTTCTTCTTCTTCACTTGCAACTTTTCTCCTTCTTTGGGAACTTTAGTTTTTTAGACCCCTGACTGGAACAGTTTATGGCCTTAAGCCTCCTCTCACAGGTTAATGTTGTTCCTTCATTTATTTTATGGCAAAACTCGATTTATTTTTCCTCTGTTTTTGTGGTTTTGACTGATCGAATTTGTTTTTCCTGTGTCTACTGGTTTCAGTACTTTATTTATGAATGTCTTATGGTAATTGTGTTGCCACATGATCTTTTTGTCCTCTTCTTATTTTTAATAGTTTATATAAAATCTTTTTCTCGTTAAGATATTTCATCTTATATTGTTTATGCTTGTCGTTTCCATATTTGATCAATTCATCTCAAGTTGTGTTAAGTTTTTGAACCACGGATCAAGGAGAACTGGTTGTTGGGGTCGGCTCTGGACTAGGGCAAGAGGTGCGCCCATGAAAAATATGTTAAAATTTATAGAAGAAAAGGGTCTAAAATTGAAGTATTTCGTAAAGAAAGAAGTCTAAAATTAAATTATTATTTTTAACTAAAGGGTCCAAAACGTTTTGTGAAAATAATTTTTAGAAAAAAATAATCCACAAAAAATATTTTTGCAAAGAACACAAAGGAAAAACACCAAAAGTTGTTTTAGTTAATAATAATGATGATATTGATAAGTTAAAAGTTTTGGCCAAGGGACCATCATAACATTAAAATTATAATGTTAATGTTATGATGGATATGATAATCTTATTTAACTTGATTTGTTTTCAGATTTTGCAAGTGATGTATTTAAAAAGTTAGATTGATCGTGACAATGGTACTTAATCTTATAGTGTGCAATTTTCTGTTGCTATCTTACTCTGCATGTATTGAAAAGGGATATTACATGAGAGACTTACATGAACACGTAGCTGTTTAAGCGAAAGATCTACAACATCTGACAGTGAAAGGGAACAATTGCTGGATGAAGTAAATTTCCTACAACTCTTTTCTATGCTTCCAAGCATTTACATAGACTTTCATTGTAAGCCATGATCTATCATTACTTGAGTTCCACCATTGGAAACTTCGGAACTTAAAAATTTTAATGTTACCGTTCCGAATAAATTTAAGGTCATATGTTACTAAAGTAAAATGTTAAAAAAAACAAAAATTTGGATTTTGAATTTCAAAAATAATTGTATAATATTTTAAAAATAAACCTTAAGTTTTCTGGGTTCTTTAATTATTCTGGTTCTAAACTTTATTAGAAAGAAAAAGTTGTTAAGACGTATAAAAACCGTATAATATTTTCAAAATGGGTTTTTAGTTTCCTGGAACCGTTAATTTATCCGGATCCTAAGATTTGTTAAAGGAAAACAATTTCTAAGACTTAAAAAAAATGGGTATGATATATATGGGCCTCTAATTTTTTTGAACCATGTGATAGATCTTATATCACATATCACATGTGTTAAAATACGGTCATGATCTTAAATGATCCCGTAAAAGAATGAAAGCTATGTGTAAACTTCAGTTAGAAAGAGACCAAACTGAGTAAAACACATTCGACAAAACGATTCACCTCCACGTTTACGCATACGACATACATAATTTTTAAATTACACATCAAACTATTATTTATTTATTTTATAATTTTACTGTATTTTTGTTCGTAAATAATATTAAATGTAATCTAAAAATCAATATTATTTCCTTTATTGCGTAATACTAGTATTAAGATCCATGCCATTTACGAGTTAAATTATTATAATTTCTTATGTTATATTTGTTCTAGTATCTAACTCTGCACCACACGCAAGTTAAATTACACTGATTCGGGATGAATTGAAAATAACGCTAATATTAAATCGATCATAATTTTAAAATGTTCAGTTTTTTTTCTTTTTTTTGGTCAACGGTAGATTATATTAGAACAAACTACGAGGGCAAGAAGTTATAACAATGAATCATAAGCATTCTCTCTTACACGACGAGTGAGAGCATCAACTTTATGATTTAAAGATCTTGGAATAACAAAAAGATAGAGATAGAGAAAAAAAAAACTTAGCCTAGAAAACTCTTCCTGGGTAGGGGAGGAAAGCTGGCCATTCCTCTGAACGATTGAGAATCTTCAAGACCGTCTCACAATCTGTTGATATCTCCACCTCTGTGATATGTAGCGCCATAAGAGATTCCATTGCCCACAGAACTGCTTTGATATTTGAATGAAGGGCAGAAAGACTCCGATGGACTTCTCGAGCCCCCATGCACTCTCCTTCCACTGAATCTGGAAAGAAGAACCAACCTAAACCAGTTTGAAGGTTTGTATTCTTCCAGAAAGCATCCACGAAACATTTGTAGCCTGTGAAACTTTGATTAGATGTGGATGGGACAGCCAATGGAGACTTTTTAAAGGCGGTATGAACTTCTGAGGGTGCTATGAAGTCCGTAAGTTCATTTCGAGCCACATACCATTGTTTATAATTTGCTTCCGCCTGAAGAATTATGTTACGAGGATCAGAATCACGATTTGAGAAACAATGATTATTTCGTGCTTTCCAAATGTTCCAAATAATCCATGGGAAAAGCTTGGTCTCATCTTGATATGGTGTTCGCCAAGACAAATAATCGAGATTATACCAAATAGAGTCGCCGGGAAAAATATTTGTTGCAGAAGGGATACATGATAATGCCAAGTTTGAGTCGCTGGTGGACATTCAAAAAGAATATGATTAATGGTCTCATTCTCTGCACAATTAATACCTCTCAGAGTTAGATTCTGCTTTACTGCAATACAACCCAATAAGAATTCTACATTTTTTCATGCTCTTACGAAGCAACGTCGTGCGAAAAATAGGATCTCTAGTTTGGAAGATTCTTCTGGTGGTTGGGTTTTCAGGGAACATGATATTGCTCAGGTGGTGGTGTCTTATTTTCAGGACATTTTTACTTCTCGTGGTCCTATTGACTTTGGGACTGATTTGGATTGTGTTTCTCCTAAGGTCCTCCATGAATGGAATACTTTGATCTTGTAGCCTGTTTCTGAGGAGGAGGAAGTTCTCCTAAGACCCTTTTTTGAACAATACAAATATTTGCTTGGTTCCTAAGGTGGGTCGGCCGTCGTCTATGTCTCAATTTAGACCAATTAGTTTGTGTAATATGGGTTATAAGATTATTTCCAAGGTGTTTTGTCTGCGACTTAAATGGTTTTCCCCTCGTTAATCTCAGAGACTTAGTCTGCTTTTGTTTCTGGTCGTCTCATTTCTGAGAATATTGTGCTTGCTCAGGAGATGTTCCATGCCTTACGTACAAATAAGGCTGTCTGAAATAAATTTATGGCAGTAAAGGCGGACATGAGTAAGGCGTATGATAGGGTCGAATGAGATTTCTTGGAGAGTCTGCTCCTTCATCTTGGCTTTCATCCTCTTTGGGTGGCTTGTGTTATGTATTGCATTCGGTCTGTTGGTTATTCCGTTCTCATAAATAGGGCTCCTCATGGTAATATCTCTCTGGAGAGGGGTTTACGGCAAGGGGATCCTCTATCGCCTTATTTGTTTATTCTCTGCATTGAGGTCTTGATCTCCAAACTCCGTATAGCCGAGTCTCAGAAACGGATTTCTGGTCTGGTCATTGCTAAACAGTCCTTCGGTATCCCATCTTCTCTTCGCAGATGATAGTCTCTTTTTTTGTAAGGCTTCCAGCGATGAAGCCCAAGTTATTTTGGAGGTTCTTCAGGATTATGAGCGTCTTTCTGGCCAACAAATTAACTTTAATAAGTCCTCAATTATGTTTGGTCAAAATGTTGATGTATTGACAATATCTCTTGTTCAACGCACTCTCGGTATTCATTCAGTGGACGGTATGGGTTCTTATTTAGGTATTCTGGAAGGCTTAGAAGGCTCTAAGACCAAGGTCTTTAGTTTTATTCATGAACGGATCAAAGACATAATCCAATCTTGGTCTTCAAGGTTCCTATCTAAAGGTGGTAAGGAGGTTTTAATTAAATCGGTGTTGTCTACTCTTCCAGCTTATGTTATGTCTTGTTTTCGTCTTCCAAAGAGCTTTTGGCAGCGGATTACATAAGCTATTGTAGATTTCTGGTGGTGCAAATCACCTTATTCTTCTGGGATTCACTGGGTTAAATGGGAAAAGCTTTGTCGTGGAAAAAATGAAGGTGGATTGGGTTTCCGTCAAGTGGAAGATTTTAACTCTGCTCTTCTGGCCAAGCAGTTATGGCGTCTTTTTGACTTTCCAGATTCTTTATTTTCTAGAGTGTTTCTGGGGCGTTATTTTTGGAATTCTAATCCGATGACACCTCGTAGTACCTCCTCTCCAACTTATATTTGGAGAAGTATTATTTCTACCCGTGCGTTGGTTTCTAAAGGGCTGATTATGCGTGTTGGTGATGGCTCTTCTATTTTGGTTTGGAGGGACTCATGGATTTTGGATTTGAACCGCCGCCTAGCTTCGGGTCCTGCTTCGGTGTTTTATCTTGATCTTACTGTAGATCATCTAATAGATCCTCTAACTAGAAGATGGTGTGTGCCCTCAGTCAGGAAATTTCTATCTCCTTCATATGCTAATTTGGTTCTTGGTATTCCTTTGTCTTGTTTTCCTTGCTCGGATAGGCTAGGATTGCATTATACTTAGTTCGGTCGGTATTGTGTCAAGTTAGGCTACTGGGTAGTGCAAAGTGTGGCCAATCATAGTTCGCTCGTCTTAGGTCCCAACATTAATTCTCTTTTGAGCCATTTATGGAAAATTCCTTCTCCCCCGAAGATTAGACATTTTATGTGGCAGGCGCTTTCAGGCCATGTTCTGGTGGGTCCAAATTTAGCTAGGCGAGGAATTGATTGTGATGGGTCTTGTTCTTGCTGTGGGGATCCCGCTGAATCTATTAACCATGTTCTTTTTCTCTATCCTTCGGTGATGCAATCTTGGGCTTTATCTTCAATCTCTTCAGGGTTTAGGGATTTTCCTGGCTTGGCCATCCTTTCTAATATGGATTTTCTATTTTGGTGTATTCCTCCTGATATAGATTCCTCCTCTTTCCCTTGGATCTTGTTGTACATCTGGAAGGCTCGCAATGATAAACTCTTCTCAAATATCGTTAGGGATCCTAGGGAACTGGTGCACCACGCTGAAGAGGAAGCTGCTGCGTGGTTATCTGTGCAAGTCGATGATTTTTCGGCGGGGCTGTTGTTTCCTCAACGGAAATCTTCGCATTTGGGGGTTCAGGAGGCTCTCCAAAGGCCTTTGGTGGGTCACCTTGGTTTCACAGGACATCGCTATTTTATGGATGCTTCTTGGAAGGATAGTGAACAGCATTCAAGCTTCGGGTGGTTTTGCTTCTCGGACAACTATGTCGATGCTAATTTTGGTCCTTGTGGAGTTTTCCGCTGTTTCTCCTCCCTGCATCCTGAGTTCAAAACTCTCTTTTGGGCTATGTCATGTCTCCTCGCTTTAGGCTATTTGGAGGTGGACTTTGCTGTGGATTGCTTTGACATTCTGCAGATGGTGGACGATCCGGGAGGGTAGCCCACGTTCTCAGCTCTGCTTGAAGAATTCCTTTGCCTCCGTAGTCTTTTTAGGCATTTTCCCTTTCTTTTATCCCTCGTTTGTTGAACCACAAAGCTGATTTCCTTGCCCGTGGCGTTAGGAGGCATGCTCAGAATCAGGCTTTTGTGGACTATGTACCTCAACATTGGTATTGCCATTTATTAAATTGAGTTAAGTTGGAAAAAAAGGTTTGCCAAATAAAATGTTGTGTTTTATTTGGGCAATTCAGTTTCCAAATTTTATTATGCAGAGCTTGAAAGTTTGGACCAAATTGTCCAACTTCTAGTTGGAAAAAAGATTATTTAGTTTGATATCCGGATTTAACAGAGTATCACCCTGTTTTAGCAAAATGCCAACCCCAATAGTCAGGTCTCTGCCTCCGAGGTATGGGGATTCCCAGTATTATTTGGACATCTCTAGGTTCAAAGTACTGACGAGCTAATACTTCTTTCTAGGATCCAGATCTATGATCAATGAATTAGTCTATAGTCAGGCCATGAAATAAATTCAGGCTTGATTGTTTTACCATCACCAATTTTCCTAATGATTTCTTTAAATACTAGTGATCTAGCAGAAGATATACTTCTCCAGCCATAAGAAGGAGAAGCACTCATTTTTGCTGTAAAAGGACACTGGTACTTGTAATAACGTCCTTTCATCACCTTTGTAAAAAGTGAATCAAGAAAATTAAGTAATCGCCGAAGTTATTTAGCCATAAGTTTACATAATCAGGAAAATTATGTAAACCCTCCTTCGAACTTAGTTTACATAATTTTTTCCATTGTTTTCAGTGGATACCTTTGGAAGTTTCTGAGTTTGACCACCAAAAGTTTGTTATTGCTGAGTTTAACTTTATTATAACCGACTTAGGTAAACAGTTACAAGACATGATATATGTTGGTAAAGCTGTGAGAACCGATTTAATTAAGACCTCTTTAATCGTTTTTGATAGGAATTTGGACAACCAACTATTTATCTTTTCCTGAAGCTTTTCTCGCACAAAAGCAAAAACTTTTGTTTTGGCACCACCTATGTTTTCAGAAGACCTAAGTAGGAGCCTATTTCTCCTATATAGGTAATCTCGAGAATCCAATGTAACTCCATTTAATGACCTTCTGGAACAACATGTCTAAATTGAATTGACGATTTATCAAAATGACTTTGTTGACCAGAGACTAGTTCATACTCTTTGAGTATTTTTAATATTTGTGTAGCTTCTTCTTTGGTAGCTTTGCAGAAGAATAAACTATCATCTGCAAACAAAAGATGAGAAACATTTGGACTTGCACGAGCAATTGATAAACCCCTGATGAGTTTTTGTTGCTCTGCTTGTTGCAATTTGGAAATAAGAACTTCTGTACATAGGATAAATAAATAAGGTGACAAAGGGTCTCCCTGTCGTAATCACCTATGTGGAAAAATACTTCCTCCAAGAACCTTATTTATAAGTACTGAGTATTCTACACTAGTTATGCAGTGCATGATACATCTTGTCCAACTTTCACTAAATCCTAACTTTCTCACAAAGTGTCAACAAAATTCCATTATACTTTGTCATATGTTTTGCTCATATATGTTTTTATGCCCATGAATTGACCCTTCACAGCCTTATTGGTACAGAGAGCATGAAACATCTCCTGAGCAATCAAAATATTGTCTGAAATAAGTCTCCCAGAGACAACTGCCGACTAGGTTTCAGAAGTTAGTTTCGGTAAAACTCTTTTGAGTCTCAAACACAAAACCTTGGAAATTATTTTATAGCCAACATTGCATAGACTAATAGGTCAAAATTCCGCCATCTTTGTTGGTCCAGAAATCTTAGGAATAAGACAAATATTTATTTTATTCAGTCCTTGTTCAAATGATCCTTGATGTAGAAAATCATTAACCAAGGAAACTAGGTCCTCCGTAATAGTATTCCATGAATTCTGGAAAAAGAGGGCCGTCATACCATCCGGTCCTGGGGTTTTTCTGGGATCCATCATAAATAGAGCTATTTTGACTTCCTCTTTAGTGGCTATTTTCATTAGAACTTGATTACCAGAGTCCGTTATTTTGGGCTCTATTTCATCCAATAAAATAGTATCATTACCATTGTTGGAAAAAAGCTCAGAGAAATAGCACGATACTTCGTTTAAAATATCCTCCTCCTTTGTTATCCAATTTCCACTCTTAGTCATATGACCAATTATTTTATTGCGTGCTTGTCGTTGTCTTGTTTGAGCATGAAAGAATATAGTATTTTTATCCCCCTTCTAAAGCCATTTATTTCAGCTTTTTTTTGTTTTCAGTAGGCCTCCTCTTCAACATAAGCTTGTTTGAGGTTTAGATTAGCTTTAGAGATTACAGCTGTGTTATTTGTATTACAATTTTTGTAGTCTTCTACAAGTTTCTGTACATCAATTATTTTCTGATGACTTGATTGGAGATTCTCACTTCTCCAGTGAGAAATTTCACGTCGACATGTTTTAATTTTTTCTATGAATGAGACTTTCCAATGACAAGGGAAAATTTTCCAGCTTTTTTCTATTATTTCCTTAAACCCAGCCTTACCAATCCAACGTTTATCAAAAATGAATTGTTTATGGGGTTTCTAGATCTGGTCATTAAACCGACCTAAAATAGGTATATGATCAGAACCTATCATTTCCAAATATTCTACTTATGAACGTGGGAATAAATCATGCCATTCTCCGTTACCATAAGATTTATCAAGTACACATCAAATTATTCTGTTGTTCTAACACCTTGCCATGACCATGAACTACCTAATTTTGGGAAATCTACTAGGCTGCAATCACTAATCATTTGGTTAAAAGCCAAGAAAGAATTAGCATGTCGCAAAGAACCACCTTGCTTTTCATAATTACCCAATAATTCATTAAAATCACCAATAATTAATCAAGGAGAATTTCTAATGATGTCCATTCGAGTTTAAATCTCTCAGACATAGTCTCTTTTGTTTTGGGTTGGTTCCCCATATAAAAAAGTAATATTATACCTTATAACGTTAAGATCTAAAGAGATATCTATCATGTTCTTATCTTTATAATTTATAGTAACATTAAAACTATCAGAATAAAATAAAGCTAAACCTCCACTTGAACCTGATGGTTCTACAGTAGATAACATATTAAAACCTAAATGCAATTGAATTTTTTCCATAAAAAAGAAATTATTTTTAGTTTCTTAAAAAATAAAAACTCAGGTTTGATTTTCTTCCAAATATCTCTAAAATAATTAATAGAAAACTTGTTGCTAATTCCCTGGCAATTCCAACATAAAGTCTGAAACACCATTTATAAAAATTAAAATTTCATGGAGCCTTTGTCTTGCTCCTTAGATTTCCTCTCATTTTCCTTTTTGTTTCTAGGCGTCTTACGAGGAGACATTGCTGCAAGAGTCAACATCTTCTTAGAACTCACCCCACGGAGAGGAGTTGAAGACCTAGATGAAGGCTTACTCGGACCTAGAGGAGGTTTTTTGAGCCTTGCCTTTTTACACTGCTGCAGTTTACGAGCCATTTCAGCATCAGACCAATTTTGATTACTAATCACAGCAGCCTCGACAGCCATTCAACCGAATGAACTGGTTCAGCTTCCTTCATCACCACGTTTTCACTATCAAAAAATTATGTTTCCATTGAAGGTGGCAAAGATTAGACAAGATCTGCGTCCGAATTGATAGCCTCATCGGTCACATTTGGAGCTGCTAAAACAGAGCCAATAACCACATCGATTCTTGTTTCCTCATCAACATTCGGATTAGTGGAAACAACAGCAGCTTTTAATACCTCTTCATCCTGAAACAAAGGTCTCCCCACTTTCTTTGAGGACAAGGTCTCCATGGTTGCACCTTCACCAACATTTTGTTTAGATCTGTTAGAAAGAGAACCAAGAGAGTTTCCAATAGCAGCATCGGAAGGTAAAAGATTAGAGTTTACCATGTCTAGAAGAACTTTTGTTGGCCGGTTTTGAGGAGGCCCACGATTTCTCTTTGACCCCTCACTCGGCCCAGGCAATGTAAGAGCTTTAGAGGAGTCACCTACATGTTTTTTACCACCCACAACTGCTCCTTTCAAACTCTTGTTTCTCACGGTAGCACCCTTTTTTCTTTTGTTATCAATACCAAGTTCTTTGACCTTTTTTTTGGCTTTGTAAGAATAGCTAGCATCATGTGTCATTTGGTGACAAAGAGAGCAAAAACCTTCTAACCTCTTATATTCGAACATGATCTTGGATTCCTTTCCTTTTTCAAATTCCAGAGTATAAGAAAAGACTAAAGGTTTGGAGCAAGGGAAATCAATGAGAACTTTACCCTTAAGCACCTCGATATGAACCACAGAGCCAATGGAACCCGCCATTAAGCGATACACCTCCTCCACTCGGTATTCAAATCGAATACCTGTTATTCTGATCCAAAGACTGATTGTATTTGGATAATCTACATCAGCCATAGCTTTCCAAGGTGCATATATAACTATCCAGCCATCAAAATCTATTGAATCATAGTTGATGATACATTCCAGATCTTTGAGTGATTGGAATTCAAATTGAAAATGCCAATTGCCTAGATTAAGGCCATTGACACGTCCCACCAGATTCCAAAATTGAGGCATTCAGAAGATGAAGGTGTCAACGTTTTGGATAAGAGGGTTTAATTAAAAATAGACTTTATTTTCCACAGGAATAATTGATTTTTGTTTCAGATAACGTAATGTTCGAGCAGGTTTTAGCACAACTTGTTCTAAATCCGACTTGGATTTGAAGAGGAAAGATGGGTTAGGATTGTGATCAAATAAAGGGAAAAAAGAGATCGCTTAGAAAGTATGAATGATGAATTACCTTGTATTGCTTGTGTGCGAATGAATGAAACTTGACCTCTTTGTGGAGACCTTCACTTCTATTTATAAAGCATAGAGGCAGTACAACTGATTTAAAATAGGAAATATTACATTTCACTAAGATCTGGTATTATCGAAAAGATATTTGCGAGATTTTTGAAAATTCTCTTGCTTGTTCTTTGGAGAATGTAGCTCTTGTACCACCTTTATTTGTTTCATGTTTGCTTCAATTTTTCTTTGAGTGACGATATAGCCTAGGAATTCTCTCAAGGTGATTCCAAAAGTACACTTCGCCTGGTTCAATTTCATCTGAAACTCCTTCAGGGTTTTGAAACACCAAGTTAAGTGATCTATGTGATCTTCAACCTTTTTGGATTTGACCATCATGTCATCGATATAGACTTCTATAGGTTGTCCGAGTTGATCAGCAAACATATTATTGACAAGTCTCTGATATGTCGCTCCTACTTTATTCTAAAAGACATGACTTTGTAGCAATAAGTTCCTTTCTCAGTTACTAATGTCGCTATAGACAAAATAGAACGAATCAATAAATGGATGAATAAGCTCTATTTTGTTGCTCAAAATCCTTTGTAAAACAGGGAGAATTCAAAGACTTAAATTTAAAGGGGAAACGTTGTTCTATATAAATTAATAATCGAGTCTTAAAGGAAGAATGACAAGCCTTTATAGGCAATATATAAAGGATAAAGAGGAGAGAAACCCTACTAACGATAAGTTCAAGAATAAGAAAAAGAAAATAAGTGTAAACAATAACTAAACCAAACCAACGATAATTTGCGCAGCAACTTATGAATCTCGCTACATCAGGTCACCTGGGGTCAAATTTTCATCGGACTCATCGGCAATATAAGGGCTAAGGTGCTTCACGTTGAAGACATCCGTCGTGTTCATTTGAGGAGGAAGTTGAAGACAATACGCGTTAAAATTATCTTCTCAAGAATCTTGAGAGCCAATCTTTTGAGACTTCAATTTGTTGTAAGTACCAGCTGGAAAACGGTCTTTAGTGAGTAGAGCCCATACAAGATCTCCAACATTGAACTCTACAACTCGTCGATGAGAGTCAGCTGCAAATTTGTATTTAGCCGAAGAGGTCTGCAAATTGGCACAAACCTTGTCATGAATCCCTGCAAACTCTTCCACGAGGTCATAAGCAAGTCCATGAGAACGAGTCCTATCCGATGCAAGTGAAAGATCCGACAGAAAAAAGGTAAAAATCCGTAAACAACCTGAAATGGACTAAAACTAGAACTACAGTTGATAGCTCGATTGTGAGCAAATTCAGCTTGACAAAGAATGATGTCCCATGTCTTGATATTGTCAGCAACGAGACAGCGAAGGAGATCATGTAAAGCATGATTTGTAAACTCTGTCTGACCATCCGTTTGAGGGTGATAAGCCGAACTCATGTCACAATAGAAAGTGGGAGAGCATAAAGCTTATAAACCTCCCGAAAGAACAAGATTGCCACTTGAATTGCATCAGTTGTCTTCTTACAAGGGATAAGGTGTACCATTTTTGAAAAATGATCAACAACAACAAAGATAGAGTCATTACCCTTCTGAGTTCTCGAAAGACCAAAGATAAAATCCATGCTTATATCAGTCCAAGGTTGAGTAGGAATTGGAAAGGGAAGGTAAAGACCCGCATTTGTAGCTTTCCCTTTTGCCGCTTGACAAATACCACAACGTACAATATAACGTTCAACATCACGTCAAAGTGTCGGCCAAAAGTAAGAACCACTCACGAGTTTAAGGGTACGATCACACCCAATATGACCCTCACTATGAAGTTCCCGAATATGTTGAAGACGCAAACTACTCTCAGGAATACACAACTGAACACCCTGAAATAAAAAGCCATCAAGGATGAAGTAAAGAGGATCAATACCTTGGTCAGCATCACGCCAAATGTTTGAGAAAAACAGGTCGACAGTATAAATCTTAGGGAGGGAATCAAAACCCAGAACAGTCACATCAAGCATGGTTAACAAAGCGTGTTGTCGACTCAAGGCATCTGCGACTTTATTCAATGAACCCGTTGTGTGTTTGATGACAAACGTGAATTGTTGCAAGTAAGCAAACCAAAAGGCATGACGAGCTGAAACCTTATCTTGAGAACTTATATGCTTAAGGGCATCATGATCCGTATAAAGAACAAACTCACGATTAAAGAGATAATGACGCCAATGTTTAACCGCTTGAACCACGACATATAACTCAACATCATAAGTGCTATAGCGAGCTCGAGAACCAGATATCTTCTCACTAGAAAAGGCAACGGGCCGAGAAGACTGACTAAGAACCGCACCAATGCCAGATTTTGAAGCATCACAATGTAAGCGATATCGAAGTTGGGTAGGGTAAGAACAGGAGCCGAAGTCAATTTTGAGAAACGCTTGCTCAACTTCAGGAGTCCAACGAAAAGAAGTAGCCTTCATACAATCTGTGATAGGAGCCATGATGCTACTAGACCGATGGATAAAACACCTATAAAAGGAAGCAAGGCCATGAAAACTACGAATATCGGTAATGTTGGTAGGAGTAGGCCAAGATTGAATAGCCGAAATCTTTGCTGGATCAACATGAAGACCTTGCGATGAAATTACATAACCCAAAAAGAGAACTTGATCCACTCCAAAAACACATCTTTTTGTGGCAGCAAACAATTTCTCCCAGCAAAGAACGAGTAAAACGTCATGTAAGTAAGCTAAATGTGTTTCCAAAGAAGAACTAAAGATGAGTATATCATCAAAATATACCACGACAAAATTCCCGATAAACATACGAAGGGCTTCATTCATCACACGCATAAACGTACTTGGTGCATTAGACAATCCAAATGGCATCACAAGCCACTCAAATAAGCCTTCTCACGTCTTGAATGCCATCTTCCATTCATCACCAGGACGAATCCGAATCTGATGATAGCCACTACAAAGATCCAGCTTGGATAAAATAGTAGCGGACCCGATTTGGTCAAGTAAATCATCAAGGCGAGGAATCAGAAATCTATAGCAAATGGTGATCTTATTAATTGCTCTGCTATCGACATACATACGCCAAAAACCATCTTTTTTAGGCACCAACAAAGATGGAACTGCACTCAGACTAAGGCCTTCTCGAACATAACCCTTGACAAGCAATTCTTCAACTTGTCTACGTAATTCATCATGTTCTACCAGACTCATTCGATAATGTGGACGATTTGGTAACACAGAATCTGGAGCTAGATCAATACAATGTTGTATATTGCAAAGTGGAGGTAATCCCGTAGGCAAGTCATCCAGAAACACATCACTGGATTCAGAGAACAAATCACGGAATGCTAAAGGAACCGTAGAAGAAAGAGTTAAAACCCGCGGTTCGAAGCAGAGAAGGAAGACAACATCTGTTTGGTGTAACTCTTCCAAAATAGCGGACTTTGTTAACAAAAAAGCCGACTTGTTAATGCTCGGTGATGGTGTAGGAGTCGTACTTTGAACTGATGGATCAGAAGTGACTAGTGACGAAAGTAAAGTGATGCGATGACCCTCAAAAGAGAAACTGTGTATATTGGCAAAACCATCATGAGTACTATGACGATCATACTACCACGTACGGCCCAAAAGAATGTGATAAGCATCCATTGGTAACACATCGCAGAAAACCACATCTTTGCAATTAGTACAAATAGAGAAAGAAACTTTACACCTTTTAGCAACATGAATCTCAGTGTTTGAATTCAACCAAGCGATCTTATATGGAGAAGGGTGGTGTTCTGCTACCAATGCTAACTTAGACATGGCTTCTTCTGAAATTGCATTAGTGCAGCTACCAGAATCGATAACCAAGCGACAAACCTTACCCCGAATAGTGCATGTCGATTGGAAGATATTAGTTCGCAGCCACGATTCTTCGGCTTTAGGAGGAACTAAGTAATTCCTACGCATCATCAAGGTTGTACCAATTTCACCAACCACTCGTTCTTGCATCTCCGAAAGCTCTTCATCATCGCCAGCATAATCATCATAAATAGGTTCTTCGGAAACCAATAAGCCACGTTTTTGCAGTAATGGACAAGCAGATTGTCGATGACCTTCTTTACCACACTTAAAGCACTTATATGTTGGTGAATGAAGTTGTCCCAAAGGAGGTTTACCATCCCCTATGTCTGTGACTTTAGGCTGTTCTGTTGTCTTGGAGACATTGGACTCAAAATTAGAGTTAGAGCGAGTACGCTAAGAACTCCAAGAAGATGCTTGAATACGAGTTTGTTGCTCAATTAATAAGGCTCGTTGATAAGCTTCAGAGACCGATAAAGGATCGAATTGAAGCAACGCATTCTGAATCATCATTCTCAAGCCTCCAATAAAATGAGATACTCGCTGTTCTTCGTTCTCATGTAAGGAATTACGAGCCATAAGTAAAAAAATTCAGAGGCATAATTATCAATCTTATGAGTCCCTTGTCTCAAATTCTGCAACTTGTTCTACATTAAATGTGTGTAGTTATATGGAAGAAAAGCTTTACGCATCTTTCTCTTTGACTTATCCCATGAAGTGATACGATCCTTTTCCTCACGAGTATGAGAGTCCTTCAATTGCTGCCACCAAGCAGAAGCTAGGCCACAGAACCTGGTAGCTACTAGAGACACATGCATATGGTTAGGAACTTCTTTGAATTCTAATCATTCTTCTGTCGTGTTGATCCAATCAAGAAAATCTTCAGGTTGAATTCCATCGGTAAATTCTGGAAGATCCAATTTAAAACCTGATTCCCATCTTCGATTTTCTTCCCGCGTTGCTGGAATTAGGTCACGAAGTGGAGGATTTGTGTGAGGAGTACGACCAGAAAGTGGGGCAAATTGATTGACAAACATGTCTGTTTCAAAGACTTCAATTTAAAGGAGAAATGTTGTTTTTTATACAATAATAACCGAGTCTTAAAAGAATAATGACAAGCCTTTATATAGGCAATGGATAAAGGATAAAGAGAAGAGAAACCCTAGTAACGATAAGTTCAAAAATAAGAAAAAGGAAATAAGTGTAAACAATAACTAAACCAAACAAACGATAATTTGCGCAGCAAGTTATGAATCTCGCTACATTAGTTATAAACAAAGTATTTTCTGTGTCATCGGGATGCATATGGATTTGGTTATATCCTAAGAACGCGTCCATAAATGAGAGGAGCTCATTCCCTGCCATTGCTTCGACGATCTGATCAATGTTATCTAAAGGAAAGCTATCCTTTGGGAACGTCTTGTTTAAATCGGTGAAGTCTACACAAACTCACCACTTGCCATTCTTCTTTGGAACTACGACTGGATTGGCTAACCACTCGGGATATTGCACTTCAACGATTGATCCTTCGTCGGTTAGCTTTTTAATTTCATCAGTTATGGCTTTGGTTCTCTCGGGACCCAACTTTCGTCTTTTCTGCTTGATCAGCTTATACGTTGGATTGACGTTTAGCTTATGACTTGCAATCCTCGAATCAAAACCGGGCATATCCTTTGCGGACCATGCGAAAGTCATCTCATTCTGCTCTAGAAGCTAGATTTTTTTTTCCTAGATGCATTTATCCATATTTATTCCGATGATACTGCATTTCGCCGAATCTTTTAAATCAATGTTGACGAGTTCAACAGTTGATCGATCTGGTTTCTCAAGAGTAGGAGGTTTCGAAGTGGTTTTACCGCTGACTGACACTGTGATCATGCAAGACTTGTTACGTAACTTCAACTCGGTAACGAAACATGTCTGAGACATCTTTTGATCTCCTCGTAAGGTGTAAACTGCTTCGTCAGTTGGAATTTTCGCACATTGATGGTGGCTTGATGGGAAAGCCTTCATCAAGTGTATCCAAGGAGTTCTGAGGATCATGTTATAGATCGGTGATTTGTCAACCACTAGGAACTTGATCCATCTCATTATCCTTGCTACACGGATTGATAATGTTATAGTTCCTATTGCGATAATTTTACTTCCATCGAATGTAGTTGTACTTCCATTGATTCTAATATATGGGAATGCCATATGATTAAGTGTCTTTTTGAAAATCAGTTCCACCGAGCTTCTAGTATCAATTAGGATTCGAGTTACATTGGAGTCAGCAACTCAGAGTTTTACGACTAATGAATCATTATGTGGGAAGCATATTCCTTCTAGATCTTTTGCGATGAAGATTATTTAAGTGTATACTGACTTTAGATATTCTTCTTGGACTGATGGTTTTAGGTTGCCTACTGCTACAACCTTTTGTTCATACTTTTTGATCAACTTTATCGTATCATCACAAGATTTTAAGCCTCCAATGATGACTTCGACAATAGCCCTTAGAGATTCCGAATTGGTAACCTCTACTTCACTCCTTGCGCATTTTGATTGTTCGGCTGGGGTATTCTCTTGAGTTGTCACTTTGTTGGCCGCATCACGTAATTCGGCTTCTATCCATTTTTACATCTAGAATTGCCGAGTTTCTTCTTCAGAAACACTCAGTTCACCTTTACTAAATTTCTTAGCAAGTAGTTCTTGCAACTGTTTACACTTCAAAGTCAAATGACCAACTCGGTTGTGGAAAGCACAATACTCGTCTCGGTTATAAGTATTATTCCACCATTTTTTTCTTGGATGGACTGCTAGCTTCTCTGACTTGAAAAGCGGTAGATTATTCATCCTTCCTCTATTGTGATGCTGTTTTGGTTCTTGATACTCTTCTTTCGACTCTCATGCTCCAGAGTCACGGTTAGTTTTCAGAATCTTTGCGAGGATTTATTTTTCCTTGATATACTCGACGTGTTTTGCTGCTCTACATAGAGCATCCGAGACTGTAATTGGGCGATTTACGAAGAGGTTTCTCCTTAATGCCTTGTCACTAATCATTCCGATCCTTAAAGCTTCGATTGCCATATCGTTGCTGACTTTATCCTTAGTCATTATTTTTCAGATACGCCCAAGATACAATTTCAAAGACTCGTCGTATCGTTGTCTTAGAGAACGTTGTTTCACCGTCGAGCTGTCTTGATTGGCGAATATGGCATGTTTTTTTCATGAATAATTCAGCCAACTAGTTGAAACCATCGATTGACCTGGTTGGCAGATTAATGAGCCATACACTGCGTCTTCCTGATCTGGATGGTAGCCTGTTCCATTCATCATGATGTTGGATGCGCTCATAAACTCTAACTAATCCGTCATTTTGTCATATAAAGCATATCGTAGTCTCGGTCCACGATTTACCATGACCCTTCTTAGTCTCAGTTAAAACAGAGAGTTGCATGCCTGAGCTAAGATTCCCAATCTTTGGCGCTGAGCTGGTCGCTTGATGGAATGGTGATTTTATCTCTTCCATCATCTGAGTTTTGTTGCTGCGTCTAACATTGCTAGCATTCGTTGCTGTATAGGAGCATGTTGCATTGGGGTTTGACCTTGTGTCAGAATGTTGGTCAGTTGTGAACTCGGTGAACTCCCGAACAAGTTCCTCTGCACACTGGCGAGCACTTCTTCATTTGGTCTGTTAGTTTGAGTAGTTGGCAGATTGGTTTCACTCAACCTTGCCCTTGCTTTGAGTCGATCGAGACGCTCGTTGTTCCTCTGATCTATTGCTTCCTGGTGTACTAGAAAGTTTCAGACTAAGACTTCAATCGGTGGTAGCTCAGCCGGTGGTCCGAGGAGATCCATGACCTCTCGAGATTCTTCTCGGTTATCATCTAGTGTTTGAACTGGATTTAGGGATGGGTCGTGAGTTGGGTTAATTTGCTCCAGAGGCTGATTGGTAAACCTTCCCACACGTGAATGAACTGAAGTGTCGTCTCTTGACATTGTGGTGATTGGCAACCTCCTTACTTCTTTAGCGTAAAGAAACCTTTCAATGTCTTTCCCAAAGACGGTGCCAATTGTTCAAGCATGATTTAGCATAACTTGTTCTAAATCCGACGAGGTTTAAAGAGGGAAGATGGGTAAGGATTCTGATCAAATAAAAGGAAAAAAGAGATCACTTAGAAATTTTGAATGCTGAATTGCCTTATATTGCTTGTGTGTGAATGAATGAAACTGGGTCTCTTTGTGGAGACCTCCACCTCTATTTATAAAGCATAGAGGCGATTACAACCGATTTGAAATAGGAAATATTACGTTTCAGTTAAGATCTGGTATTATTTAAAAGATTCTTGTTAGATTTTTGGAAATTTACTTATCAAATTAGGAAAAAATTCTATTTTTCTTGTTGCTGACGTGTCCAGGAAATATCCCAAATCAGAACAGGAATATTTCTATTTTTCGAATTGATGACGTGTCATCCGAGTTCTGAATAGTTTGCCGAAAAGGAAACCTTCCGAGTTTACTATATATTACCGAGATGACTTCTTTGCTGAGTTCATGATTTTGTTTATGATTTGTTTATCCGTTGACCAAAATAGGATATCAAATCCACATTCAACACCGAACAACTAACTACTCAAACTTTGATTTAAATAATTATATTGGTATAACATCAAGCGACATAATAAATGAAATGAATTTTGTTCTGTATGGAATCTAAATAAGATAGGAAGAATATACATCATAGAGAAGAGAAATGAAAACTTCCTTTTTTTGAAACAATAGATTTTCAACGTAAAAGAAAAAAAAGAGAGAGGTGGAGAAAGTGGAGATTGTTGAGAAGAAGTTACAAAAATTGAACTTCCAAAATCAGAATTAACCAAATTATTAACACTAAACCGAAATACCAATTCCAACTTATTCTACAAAGCATATATGCGCTTATATCTTTTGTATACCTGTTCTTAAAAAACTCACCCTTAAACATTATACGCAATAAACTCAAACGTATAAGTATAATATATAGCTACTTTTTCACTTGATAGAGTGGACTACTTACAGGTTCTTGGACTAAGAAACATGAGAGAAGATTCCAGAGAGATTAAAACGCAAAGGAGATAACAACGGCTAAATGCTGATTCGGGGTGAGGCCAACTGCCATCATGTCGTAGAAGGTGAAGTAGGTGAAAATGAGGAACATGAACACCATATACAGTATAAACTTGCTGAATGTTTTCTCAAAATCAATCGTGAAGTATGTGATGATTATTTAATTTGTTCTTTTTTATTAAATAAATAAAATTAGAAAAAATAGTAGAGATGTATATTTTGGACTCAATGCTAGATGTCAGAAAAGGAGAGCGTTAGTTTTTTGATAACTAACCTGTAGATTTTTTGTTGGACGTGAACTTGTGAATTATTATAATAAGGATATTTGCTTTTTTTTGTTACGATTATTATTTAACAAAAATAATGTCAGCTTAACAAAGATATTATATTTTTCTAGTACAATTTTACTGACTTTATTGTAGTATAAATATCAAATTAATTATTAAAAAAGTTTATATATGTTCCAATGACATGTAAATCCGTAGTAGTGTTTTCTTTCACAATCTTCTAACTACTAAAGATTGAACCCTCTTCGTGGAATCGGATGAAAGGCCACTAGGCCAAATCCACAAAAAGAATTGATATATGTTATATTTATACTCATCCATTAATACTTATCCATGTGGAAAGTTAAATTTCAAAAAGATTTATATGTGTATGATATAAATTTATTCCACGAAAAGAAGAAGAAATGTGTTTTTAAAACTAATTAATATAATTGGATATTGTTATTGAAAATTTTGTAAGTTTTCATTGTTAATAAATATTTTAAAGACTGAATAATTGATAAATCATGAATATTTTTATGTTGATAATAACTTCTTTTATTTGAATATATTTTTTCAAAGACAAGATAGTTGATGTAAAAATATTATACATTTAAATGATCTTGATACTGCAAACATTTTACACATTAAAAACTTATAAAATACGTTCTTACACAATGTTTAATAAATTTAAACTTAAAATTTATTTAAGAAATTAATATATATATATATATATAATACAAAACCAGATATAGCATGGTATAATCCTTAGTAAAAAAAAAAAAAAAAACTTTTACTCTTTAGAATGCAATGTTGGTCATTCTTTTGGAGAATTATATCAATGATGATGTGTTGAAATTTTATTATCTTTGCTGTTTTTTCCCTTATATATGTTGCAAATATATCTTTATTTATGCAGTAATTTCTTGTTAATGACATTGTAGTTTTCTAACTTTTTTTTAAAGAAGTTAGTTGACTTGAATATTTCGATAAATAATATTCATTCTTAATTCTTAAGTTTGATTGAAAAAGAATATACGTGGAAACTTTTCTATACAAAAATTCAAATAGTGAGATCAAAACTCAACGTTATTGTAGAAGAGAAAATAAAGTAATGGACTGAGAACTTATAATATGCAAAAGTTTTTATGGTAAATTTAAATTTATGCTTGAGATATGTATAAAATATATATACAACTAAATCGTCTGTACATGAATTATTGCACAAAATGATTACGCATTGTATATACACTAATCGATTATGCATGAAAAGAAAATAATGGTTCTATACGACTTGTGCACACTTTATTCATAATTTATTTACAATTTATTCATAATTTATGCACAATTTATACAGGATTCATGCACAATTTATACAGGATTTATGCACATATCAAAAAAGGTTAATTAGGTAGATATTCAAAACATTTGTTGTAATTAAGTAAATAGCAGAATTTTAGGTAGTACTTTTTAAGTTGTTCTTTGAGTAAAGAAGCCATTTTCTTAAATGATGTCTAAACGATATAGGAAAAAAACATAATTTATATT
Source organism: Lepidium africanum (assembly GCA_900406405.1). Classification (NCBI taxonomy): domain Eukaryota; kingdom Viridiplantae; phylum Streptophyta; class Magnoliopsida; order Brassicales; family Brassicaceae; genus Lepidium; species Lepidium africanum. The sequence goes on along the minus strand of OVAX01000965.1, from coordinate 8,510 downwards.
GGATTTGTATAAATATACTTACATTGGAGTCAAGAAGAGAGCTACACCAATGCAATTCCCTGATATTTCAAAAAATATAAGTATTATAAACTAAATATAAATAATTTGGATTGAAAAGAAAGAGAAAAAAAAGGGAGAATCCAACCTATAATGCCCACAGATTGTTTGCGTGATGTGATGTAAATATCCATAGTGTTATAAGTGTAAAAAGAATTTCAATAAAGAGGATCACTTAGACGAAGGAGAATATAAGAAAAGTATGATAAGTGTTTTAGAAGATGATAACAAGGTAGAATGATGATAGACTTATATATAGTAGTAATCATTATTCATAAATTAATTAAAGAGATAATTCTGTAGATCTAAAATCTATAGAATTAAAGTCATTTAGCTTAGAACTATATTTCTTTTCCAACCATAAAATTAGTGTTCCACTATTTTTGTATGATTAGGATTTTGATATATTAAAATGACGCTTCATATCATTTTACCCCAACACTATATCAATATCCTTTAACTCAGAATTATAGGTCTCACTTGTAAGTGTTCTTTTTCAATCAAAAACATTGTGTTCTTAATTTATTATATGTCCATAATTAGGTTTTTGGTAGAGTAAAGAAACACCTCAAGTGATTTAACCCAGAAAATTATTAACCTTCTTTTTTTAGCTTAGAACAATTAAAACGTGTAATCCTATTTTTCAACAATCAAAGTTGGTGTTCCCATTGTTTTGGGTTTTGATCGATTGAAGAGACATATCCCTTATCCATTTTAACCCGACATGCTACTTTCTTTACCTTAGAATTATTGTGATGTACAAACTTATAGTGCTCTATTGGAGCATTGTCTTTAGATGATTATTAATGTATTTAAAATATTATTATGATATGGTTCTTATCCTTATGCACAACTGATTGTGTTGTGTTGTTCCGTTTGGGCTCAGTGTCTTGCCTAATAATTATGCCCATTTTTTTTGTTCTGAGTCGATGCTAATTACTAGCTTATGTTAACTGAACCTGGCCTCGTTTTTATTTTACTAAAAGAGTTCCCTTGTTTGGGCTATGCTATCAGAGATTTATTTGTTTTTCGTCCAATGTAATAATAATTTTTGTTATGTGTGGCCGATGTATTTTTCGATTTAACTATAAAGTTCAAGTTCATATTAAAGTTATAGATTCTAATATAAAAGCAATACCATAATAAATCGGTTTTGAATAACGATATTAGAATTGGGCGTACTGATAACCCTCCTTCCTTACCCAATTATATTATGTAAAGCTTCTATATACAATATATATATATATGCTCCTTGATTAATTGATAAAAATTATATATATTTGATCATATATATATATATCTATATATATGGGGTGGTTAATAAAAGAAAGAAGATGTAAGTGGTGTCTTTTAATGAAGGTTAGTCTTCCTTCTTCTTTAAGAAAGTATATGTTTGTTGAATTAACACAAATTCAGAATGAGATTTGAGATGGTTTCATAAACCGAAATCATGAAAATTGAATTTATATATAATTCTTAAACAATATATTGTTTTTTTAATATAATTTTAGTGAAAGAAAAAGAAAGATGTAGCTAACCTTTTAGAAAATGTCGTTTAATTGTAGTAAAGTACTCAAAACGGTAACCAGTTTTTATTGACGTTTGTCTGTTTGTATTCTATACCCCAAGCCTATTTATAAATTTCCTACTTTCTAATTTCTACTTATAGGAAGGTGGAACTAAATTTCCAAATGTCTGAATTATTAGATAAGACATTTAAACCACTACACTGAAAAATTGTTCAACATATTACAGGTGGTTTGTTTGTATTCGAAAATATAAAAATATTTTGTTTCAGTTATATAATCATTTTGATTATCCACTATTTAATATTTTATATTAGGAATATTGATATATTCAACTTTTGTTTATTTATGTATAAATTGAGAAGTTGACTATAATCCGATCAGATACGTATAATATGACTAAAAATAAATGCAAACAAAAAATGGAATAAAATATCTTATAAAAAGTAAAATATAAAAGTAAAAAGGTTACTACAAAAAAATTTCTTATAGTCAACTTCTCAATTTTTGTATAACTAAACAAAATCAATCTTATAGATAGGAAACTAAGCTATATATGCGATTCTAAACAAAACGTCCAACAAAAAAAGAGTAAAGTATGAAAAAACCATCGAAACTTTTCGTCATTCTTATTATCTTCTGTTACTTAATGAGTTGTGGTCATGGATTCAATCCCTTTGCTAAAACTGTTGTCACAGTCACCAACAATATCAGCCCGCCAACAGTCTTCAGGATACATTGTAAATCTAAAGATTATGATTTAGGTGAGCATTTGTTGGAGCCTGGACAAGGTTTTCAATGGAAGTTTAGATCAAACTTCTTTAAAACAACATTGTATTACTGTAGTTTTTTCTGGAATAATCAGATTTAGTGGTTTGATACATATTCACCTGAAAGAACTCGAGGCAAATGTTATGATTGTAATTGGTCTGTTAAGGCTACTGGTCCATGTATTTCTGGGAACTTCAACAAAAAGTTAAATAAGTGCTATTCATGGAGCTAAATTCATTTATGTAATTATCTATAAAAATCATATTATGTCTATTCGTATTAAAGTTGATAGTGCGGTATCTTTAAAGGAAGTGAACAAATGACAGCTCACGATAAGGAGGCGACTAGGGTTTCGAAGAGGCTTGAGGTGGAAGGCAATCGATCAGATTTTGAGGTGAAAGTGAAGCGACCGGATCCTCCTCCTTCATCTGGTGCTTCGATTCCGGTGGTAGGAGCTGTTGGAGTATCGGATTCGGTGATTAAGAATGGTGAACGTAACGTGGGAAAACATGATCGTACGGCCTTGGATTCTAGAGTTGCGGATGAAATCATGATTGACGCACGTGAACGAGAGAAGCCACTCGTTTCACATCCAACATAGTCTGTGACTGCGAATGATCCTTTAAAACTTGTTATTCCCCGCGTTCTCTATGATCATCCGAGTGTGGCGAGGTGTGTGAGGTCTCGGACGAAGGGGATGATTTGAACATGCGAAGTGGTGCTAGTGCAATGTTGGAGGATGATGATACCATTGCTCCTATTCGCTTTGCTTCTACGTCGGGAATGATTATGAATTCAACTCGGAATGATTCCAGAATTACCACGTCTTCTCCGCCGGTTTCGTGGGCTAATACGGTTGGTAATTCTCGTAATGGTGGTGGTCTGATTCGTACATCAAGAGTATCGGGTAATTTTCTAAGATCGCGAGTTAAGATTGAGTTTCCGCAAGGTCGTGATGGGGAAGCCAAAGTCTGGATCAACGATGAAGCGATATCAGCTTTGAATGCACTTTCGGCAAACTGTATGTATGTTAAGGTCTTGGGTCGTAGTGTTAACATTGCGGCTATGACACGAAAACTACATGAAATTTGGAAGCCTTTGGGCTCGATGAAAGTGATTGATCTCCCACGAAATTTCTTTCTTGTCCAGTTTGGAGCCGAAGATGAATACCACCATGCGCTTATGGGAAGACCATGGAGAATGTTTGGTAGTTATTTGCTTTCTCAAGCTTGGACAACTCATTTTGAACCTTCTCGAAGTAATATTCGTACAACACCTGTCTGGATCAGGATTGATTGATTGCCATTGAACTTTTATCATGATGAGTTACTTCTTGAAATTGTCTGTGGTATTGGGAAGTCTGTACGTGTGGATGATAACACTTTAAACTTCATGCGGGGTCGCTTTGCTTGAATTTGCATTGAAGTTGATCTTTCGAGGCCATTGAAGGGGTCGATTTTGGTAAATAATCACCATTATTTTGTTGAGTATGAAGGGTTAGCGAACATTTGTTTGCGATGTGGAATTTATAGGCACTAGACTTGTAATTGTCCTCAGGCTTCGAATGAATCTCCTCATGCGGGTTCTCTTGTGACTAACGACCAAATTAGTGCGGATGCTTCTCCTGTTGCTAATGAGGATGGTTTCATTCCAGTTCGATGACATGGGTTCTCAAGTCAGAAGGGTAGTGTTTTGTAAAACCAAAGGAGTACGGATGTGAAAGGTAAAAATATAGCCAAAGGTGCGGTTGGCTCTAGTTCTAAGGGTAAACCCGCGAAAGGCCATCCTGGTTGAGTTTTATCGGATATCTTAAACTCAGTGGTTACATCTACTCCTAGTTCTAACCGTTTTCACAGTTGGACGAGGAAGGTTTAGTGTCAGAATTGGGCTCTATTTCTCTTTCGAATACGAGTAACAAAGAGAATGTTTTGGTCCCATCTTCTGCTGTGATTGATGGCTTAAGAAAGGGAGTTGAAGTTGATGCAGGTGTGTCTAAGGTTGTGGCTTCCACTCCATCGGAGAAAAAAGCAAAGGAAAAGGTTGTATCCCTTCCCGTAAGTGCTAAGTTATCGGAGAAAATAGAGGTTGACAAGGTTTTGCCTCCTTCCGTTGGTATCACAGCAATGGATACTGCTGAACCTAGTGTGGTTCTAGTTGAGGGTGTTGTTCAATCTTCGGGTTCAAGATGATCAGTTCGGGAACAGATTGTAAGTACAAGTAAAGTCGGAGGGATTACAGGTCCGAAAAAGAAAGTTTTCAAGCAAAGAAGACTCTCTCGAGGGGTTGTTTTTGGAGATGGAGAACCAGAATCGGGTAAAGTTGCTTTCAGAAAAAGATCACACTTAGCGGAAGAAGTTATTAGCCGTGCGAGGATCTCTCCTATATTCTCGTATCCTCCCTCTTTAGGTCCGAAAGTTGATGATGATTGTGTGATTTCGGAGATGCTTGTGCCCATAGGTAGGAATGGGTTGGCTTCTAATCATAAGTAATGGGCTGCCCCGATAGTTTTTCAAGCTTTATTTATCGGTTTTATGATGAATGCTATATTTTGGAATTGTCGGGGGGCAAACAAACCCAATTTTAGACGTTCGATTCGATATGTTCTTAAGAAATTTAAGACGAATTTTCTGCCTGTTTCTGAGACTCATGCATGAGGTGTTAATGCTCAGTGGATTTGTCGAGGATTGGGTTTTGATTATTCTCATAGAGTAGATGCTAGGGGCCATAGTGGAGGTATATGGGTTCTTTGGCGTGATGGTATTGGCGATGTTGATATTTTGGAATCTCATGAACAATTCGTCCATGCTCGTGTTGTTTGTGACGACAAAACTGTTTATATTATTTCAGTTTATGTGGTACCTTTGGCTGCTCGTCGGAGTGAGTTATGGGAAAAACTACGTACTGATATGGGAAATATCTCCGATCCATTGATCATTGGAGGGGATTTTAACTCCATCGTTCGGCTTGATAAACGTAATGGAGGTAATAGAAGTTTATCTAGTGATTCATTGGTGTTTGGGAGATGGATTAATGACTCGGCATTGATTGATATAAGATTTATCGGTAATCGCTTTACTTAGCGGTGTGGGCGAAGTGAAACATCATGTGTCGCCAAGCGTCTTGATCGGGTGTTGTGTTTGCCGATTGCTCGCCTCAAGTGGCAGGAGGCAACTGTTACTCACCTTCCCTTCCTCTCTTCGGATCATGTCCCCTTGGTTTCCAGGAGACGACCTTTTAGATTTGAGGCTGCTTGGTTGTAGCATGAGGGGTTTAAAGCATTGTTACACCAGTCGTGGGACAAGAATGTGCCAACACCGAGTGCTTTGAAAGGACTTCAACGAACCTTACAGAAGTGGAATAGAGAGGTTTTTGGAGATATTAATAGACAAAAAAATTATATACTTTTGTTACTCAAGGAAGCTTGATGTTCGTACATCTAATGCTCTTCTAGAGCTAGAAGAGTGTTTGATTAAGCAGCTAGATGAGATTCTCGAACAGGAGGAAACTATGTGGTTCCAGAAATCCCTCGAGAAGTGGATTTCTTTAAGGGATCAAAACACATCTTTCTTCCATATGTCTACGGTTGTTCGCCATCGTTGAAATAGGATTAAGATGCTCAAGAATGGTGCGGGTTTATGGGTGTCAGATAGAGAGGAGTTAGAGGCCTTAGCCATTGGTTTCTATCAGAATTTGTACTCGATGGACAATGTTGATTTTGGCTCTACTCCGCTTGCCAAAGAGGGTTTCCCTAGACTCACAGCGTGTGAGGTTGCTCACCTTGTAAAAACTTTCACACCGGAGGAGACCTTTCAGGCTGTCTGAAGCATGGGTAAATTGAAAGGTAAACAAACCTGAATTGATTAGTCAGTTTCGACCAATGGGTTTGTGTAATGTACTTTTCAAGGTGATTACAAAAGCAATGGTTCTTCGTCTCAAGAGAATTAAGCCGAAAGTTATTGGTCCTGCCCAAGCAAGCTTTATCCCGGGAGGACTCAGCAGTGATAATATTGTAGTGGTACAAGAGGTTGTTCACTCGATGAGGTGCAAGTCTGGTCGTATAGGTTGGATGCTTTTGAAATTGGATATGGAAAAGGCTTATGACAGAGTTCGTTGGGATTTTTTGGATGATACTTTGTCCACTTTAGATTTATCGGGTGATTAGCGAAACTAGATCATGCATGCTGTTTCTAATACGAGGATGAGGCTTCTTTGGAATGGTGAGATGACATAGTCCTTCTTTTTTCGCGCGGACTCCATCAAGGTTATCCGTTGTCACCTTATCTCTTTGTCTTGTGTCTCGAACGTCTATGTCATTTGATAAAGGATGCAGTAAATTCGAGACAGTGGAGACCTATTCACCTTTCTCGTGGGGGTCAGAAACTTTCTCATGTTTGTTTTGCAGATGATCTCATTTTGCCCGCGGAAGCATCTGTTCAGCAAGTAACATTGATTCGGGATATTCTTAATAGGTTTTGTGATGCTTCAGGTCACAAAGTTAGTCTTGAGAAATCTAAGATTTTCTTCTCCTCTAATGTATCTCCGACGTTAGAAGCTGAGATTACTGCTTTAAGTGGAATTTCAGCTACAAAGGATTTGGGGAAGTATCTCGCTATGCCAGTGCTTCCAAAAAGGGTTAATAAATATACATTTGGATCGGTTTTGGCGAGGATGTCTTCGAAATGTGCAGGTTGGAAAAGTAGAACTTTGAGTTTAGCATGGCAGGTGACTTTGACAAAGTCTGTTTTATCTTCGCTTATAGTTCACTCTATAAGTACATTTCTTTTGCCACAGTCCACTCTCCATAGTATTGATCGTATATCTCGTACCTTTCTGTGGGGAAGATAGAAGACAAACGGAAAATACAGCTTCTTAGTTGGAAGCGTATTTGTAGAACAAAGAAAGAGGGCGGTTTGGGAATATGATTGGCAAGTGATATGAATCGTGATGTGATCTCTAAGTTGGGGTGGAGGTTGCTTCACGATAATGAGAGTTTATGGGCGAATCTTTTAAGATCAAAATATAAAATCTTGGATGCTTCTGACGTTTCGTGGCTTTATCGTAAGGGGATCAAATCATCTACTTGGAAGAGTATTCGGACTGGTCTTATTGAGGTGGTTATTCCTGGGATAAGCTGGGTTATTGGATATGGTAGACACATCGGCTTTTGGACTGATAAATGGATGTGTGATAAGCCACTTACTGACCTTACGAATGCGGTATTACATGTGGTATTTGATCAGATTAAAGTCTGTGATCAATGGTGTTTGGGTGCTAGTTGGATACGCGATAATATAGATCAATTCCTTCCTAAAGATGTATGTTTGTTACTCGGTGCTTATGTTGTTGATGACGTTACTGGCGCTCAGGATAGATTTTCTTGGTCGGGTTCACCAGATGGTAATTTCTCCGTATCTTCTGCTTATGCTTTGATTATTGCAGATCGGATTCTAGGTCCCAACGTGGAGCGCTTATTTATGAGGTTTTGGGAAGTTAAGGTTCCCAAACGTGTGCAAATTTTTCTCTAGTTAGGTATTCATCAGGTGAATCTCACCAACCAAGAACGATTCTGACGTCATATCTCCACCTCTAGTACTTATCAGGTGTGTCGTGGAGCAGAGGAGTCGATAATTCACATTCTACATGATTGTCCAGCCATGAAGGGCTTGTGGGATCGTTTAATCCCGAATCGAATGAGGCATACAATTTATTTCCAATCTTTGCTGGAGTGGATCTATGATAATCTTGGGGATGTTGCATGTCATGAGGGCTGTCCGTGGTTGATCACCTTTTCCATGACTGTTTGGTGGGGTTGGAAGTGGAGGTGTGGCTAAGTCTTTGGTGAGAATAGCAAATGTAGAGATCGTGTGAAGTTTCTCCAGATGTTAGCTCGTGAGGTGGACTAGACGAATAACACATGGAGGTCATTGGGGAGTTCTTCTTCAAGGGTTATGCAGCACATTTCTTGGTCACCATTGAATGAAGTTTGGTGTCGATTAAATACTGATGGTGCATCTCGCGGTAATCCTGATCTAGCCACAACATGTGGGGTACTGCAAGATGGTTCTGGTACGTGGCTAGGGGGTTTTGCACAGAATATGTTGGGAATGTCCTGAAATCAATCCTACTGTGTATACATACAAAGACGTATAATCGAGA
>OVAX01000964.1:36537-58665 GCA_900406405.1 Lepidium africanum | reverse complement strand
CTCAGGAACAATGGAGCATTTTGGAGCGTTTTGGAGCAGAACAAGCCTGAAGACTGCAAGTGAGGCATGAAACTGAAGAGCTGGAGCCAAAACCTCAAAGCTGAAGGTTTTACAAGACAATTTGCCAGAGCTCGCCTATCACACTCGACCTGCACTGGCGAGTTGGACATCCATACTTAGCCAGAAACCACAATTTTGGAGAACTCGCTAGTTGTACTCGCCATGCACAGGCAAGTGCAAGCCATTTGGAGCGTTTGCTGAAGCTGGACCCTCTAACTTGACCCCTCAACTCGCCATGCACCCTGAAACGATATGGACCAACTTCATTTATTTTGACCGACTTTACTTTTTTGTTGACTCAATTTAGGGCTTCCGTATGTTGGGCCCTATAAATACATTGTTAAGCAAAAAACGCAAGCGAGAGAAGTTTTAATCTAGTTTGTGCCTCTTTCTGATTTTGTTCTTGCTGTTCTTATGAAATTCATAGTTTCAACTTGAATCTTGTTTTAGGTTGGTTAGATTTCGTTTCAAGCTTTATTTTCTGTCTTTCATTATGCTTTCTGTTTTCAAGTTAGAGGCTGCGCATTTATCCATGGATAGCGAGTAGTCTGTTTAGGGTTTTATGAGGAGATGAAGTAGATCTGGGTTGGTTTTTGGGTTTGTGATGTTTATGCTTGAATATTGCTATAAGTTGCGCTAGACTGAATGTTCTTCAGGCCTATTTTGACTTGATCACTCTGGATTGGATTCGTAGGTTATCACACCCGGAAGGTGTTCGATGATATACTTGGCTTAGGTTCAGTTTAGGATTGNACCCGGAAGGTGTTCGATGATATGCTTGGCTTAGGTTCAGTTTAGGATTGATGCATTCTGGCCCAAGGGATTGGATGTTCAGAGCGTCAGTTAGTCATGTAGGATAGGCGCGTTAGTGCCAGTTTGGGCGTATGATCACCAAGGGATTGGGTTAGGTTGGGCCTGAACTGAGATTTCATGACCACGAGAGTGGCTTGTTTACCTTAGTATCCTGATTCATTGCTTGCCTGTTTAGGTTGTTAGATAAAATCAAAACCCAGATTTCAATTTAGTTTATTGACTTCACTCTTATTATTTGCACTCGCCATTAACCTTGCTTAGTTTACTCATCCTATTTTTGCATTTTTACTTAGTTTCTGTTTGCAAGTTAGATGTGTTTTTGCCATGCCTGTTTTCTGCTAGACAGTTGCATGCCATATTTGCATTTCTCGCTTGCTTAGTTTCTGCATTTTTAAGTTGATTATGACAGAATCACTTCCATTTACCATTTTGACTGAATTGGCTTGAACTAGGTAGCTATCTATACCCTAAGTGTTAGCAGCTCACTTTGGTTCAGCAACGTTATATACTATAAGGATTTGATAATTTGACATAAAAAGCTTGTTATCAAGCACTAAACCGGTTCTCATACCTCCAAGAAAATCGGATGTCACTCCAAGAGCTTATTGCAAGTCTATCACCCTTAGAAGTGGTAAAGAAGTCTCACCAAAGGAGGTTGTAAGCGAGAAAGACAAGAGTTGGATGAAAAAGGCGATGGAGTTGTTAACTTGGAAGAAGTCCCGGTAGATGAAAGTGAGGTTGTTGAGGAGACTAAGAAGCCGGATGAAGAAAGGGTTGAGGAGAATGATGATTTTCTAGAGAGAGCAAGGAAGTATGTGCCACCACCTTATGAGCCAAAGTTGCCATTTCCCGGTCGTTTCAAGAAACAGATTTTGGCTAAGCAAAGGGAGAAGTTCATGGAACTACCGGATGGAAATAAAGTCATGATGCCCCTTATGGATGTCATAAGGACAAATCCGACTTACTTAAGGTTCTTAAAGGATTTGGTCACCAACAAGCAAAAGATGGAAGAATGAATGGTAATGGTGAGCTATCAATGTAGTGCTATAATCAAGAAGGATTTGCCAAAGAAGTTAAAATACCCGGGAATCTTTACTCTTCCTTGTGCTCTTGAGACTTCGTTATTTCCAAAATGTTTGTGTGACCTAGGATCAAGTGTGAACCTTATGCCTCTCACTGTGGCTAAGAGAATTGGTATTACATCATTTTAAAAGTGCCGGATCTCTTTGGTTTTAGCCGATCGCTCGGTTCGGATTCCGGTTGAGGTAGTTGAAGATTTGCCTTTGAGGGTTGGTGGTTTCGATGTGCCTACCAACTTTGTGGTTCTAGAGATAAATGAAGAACCAGTAGATCCACTCATACTTGGGAGGCCATTCCTTACCACAACTGGACCACTTATAGATTGTAGAAGAGGAAGAATTAGGTTGCAACTAGGAGATTCAATAGTGAACTTTGATATCAAAAGGATAATGGATAATCTGGACGTTATGAAGCAATGTTTTGTGATCAAGATTTTGGATATGCTTGAGGGTGAAATGAATGAAGAATTGAGTATTGACGATCCTTTGCAAGGTGCCTTAACTATAAAGAAGAATGAATTCGGTTATTTGAGCTTGAATAGGAAGAGTTATGAGAACATGCTTGATTCTTGTGAAACAAAACTTTTGGAGTTGGAGCCAATTTCGGGGTCAAGTGATAAGCCTAGAGACAAAGGCAAGGTAATTAATGAAGATGGCTCATGGAGTGAACTTATTGCACAAAAAATTAAGCTCAAACCATTACCAAAAGGGCTAAGGTACGCATTCCTTGTAACAAACTCTACTTATCTGTTTATAATCAATGATGATCTTCATGATGATGAGATAGCTTTGTTATTAAAGGAATTGAGAAGGTTTAGGAAAGCCATAAAGTACTCGTTAGATAATATTAAGGGCATTTCCCATTCACTTCGTGTACATAGAATCCATCTAGAAGATGAATCGAGGACTTCCGTTGAGCCACAAAGAAAGTTAAATCCAAATTTGAAAGATGTGGTTAGGAAAGAGATTTTGAAGCTCCTAGATGCGGGAATCATATATCTAATATCCGATAGCAAATGAGTTTCTCTTATTCACGTTGTTCCAAAAAAGGGTGGTGTAACTGTAATTAGGAATAAAAAAGATGAGTTGATCCCCACTAGGATAGCAACCGGTCATAGAATATGCATGGATTATAGGAGGTTGAATTTTTCTACCAGAAATGATCATTTCCCTTTACCATTCATAGATCAAATGGTAGAACGGCAAGTGAACCATTCCTATTATTGCTTCTTAGATGGCTTTTCGGGTGTCTTCCAAATACCAATTAATACCAATAATCAAGATAAGATAACATTTACATGTCCTTGTGGTACTTTTGCTTATCGAAGAATGCCATTTAGACTATGTAATGCACTGGCAACATTTCAATGGTGCATGTTGTTTATATTTTCCAATTTGATTAAAGAGGTTATGGAAGTGTTTATGGATGATTTCTCTGTGTATGGTTCTTGTTTTTGCTTGTGTTTGTCTAACTTGTGTAGGGTTTTACAAAGATGTGAAGATACCAACTTGGTCTTGAATTGGGAAATATGTCACTTTATGGTTAGAGATGGAATTGTACACGGACATCGTATTTCCAGCAAAGGAATTGAAATTGATAAGGCTAAGATTGAGATTATTGAGATTTTGGCACCGCTAACCACGGTCAAGGGGATTCGAAGCTTCTAAGGTTATGCCAGGTTTTATCGTCGCTTCATCAAGGATTTTTCGTAAATTGCTAGGCCATTGACACGCTTCTTGTGTAAGGAAGTCAAGTTTAGCTTTGATGAGGAGTGCAACAAAGTTTTTTTGCAACTTAAGGAAGCTTTGGTGAGTGCTCCTATTGTTCAAGCACCGGATTGGAATTTACCTTTTGAGATTATGTGTGATGCTAGTGATTATGTAGTTGGAGCGGTATTGATCAAAGGAAGGACAAGAAGCTTCATGTCGTTTATTATGCAAGTAGGACTCTTGATGATGCTCAAGTTAAGTCTGCAACAACCGAGAAGGAGTTTCTTGCAGCGCTTTTTGCATTTGAGAAATTCCGGTCTTATCTAGTTGGATTGAATGTCATTGTATACACTGATCGTTCAACCTTGAAGTACTTGATGAAAAAGAAGGATGAAAAGCCGAGGTTGTTGATATGGATCTTGTTGCTTCAAGAGTTTGATGTTGAGATTATTGATTTAAAAGGGCGTTGAGAATGGGGTTACAGATCATCTTTCTAAACTGCGTATTGATGATGATATACCGGTAGATGACTCTTTTTGTGAGGAGCATGTCTTATTCATTCAAGCAATCAAAGCCTCCACCAAAATTGTAAAAGAAGTAGCAGCCATTGAAAAGTTGAAAGAAGACGGTCCATGGTTTGCGGATGTGGTGAACTACCTTTCTTGTGGGATGGAACCAATTAATCTTGACAAATATGACAAGAAGAAGTTTTTCAAGGAAGTTAGTCGGTACTATTGGGATGAATCATACCTTTATAAGCAAGGAAAGGATAGATTATATAGGCGTCGCATTGCGGAAGAAGAGGTACAAGGGATCTTATTTCATTTCCATGGTTCTAGCTATGGAGGTCACCTTGCTACCTTCAAGACGGTGACAAGAGTACTACAAGAGGGATTTTGGTGGCTTTCAATGTTCAAGGATGCACAGATTTTTATTTCAAGGTGTGAAGAGTGTCAACGCGAAGGCAATATAGGGAAGAGACAAGAGATGCCTTAAAACTTTATCTTGGAGGTTGAGATCTTTGACGTTTGGGGAATAGACTTCATGGAACCTTTTCCATCTTCTTATGGTAATCTCTATATTATGGTGGCTGTGGATTATGTATCTAAGTGGGTTAAAGCAATGACTAGTCCAATCAATGATGCGAAGGTTATAATTAAGTTTTTAAGACAATAATCTTCATGGTTTGGAGTTCCAAGGGTTGTGATAAGCAAGCCATTTCATAAATATGGTCTTTGAAAGTTTCTTGAAGAAATATGGTGTTAGGCACAAGGTTGCAATTCCTTATCATCCTCAAACTTCGGGTCAAGTTGAAGTCTTGAACCAGCAAATCAAAGAGATTTTGAGGAAGACAAAGATTGTGAAGAGAGAGTTTAAGGAGGGAGACAAGGTCCTATTGTTCAATTCTTGGTTGAAGCTATTCTCGGGAAAGCTCAAGTCTCGATGGTCTGGACCGTTTGAAGTGAAAGAGGTTTTACTTTATGGGGCCGTTGTACTTTTGAATCCCTCAAGAGAAGAATTTACAGTTAGTGAACATAGGATAAAGGCCTATCTTGCTGAGTCTCAGGACATGATAATGGAGAAGATTCCACTTTCTGATCATCAAACCGCATGTAAAGTGGTGAACAACGTCGACCTTCAGACGTAAAACAAGCGCACTTGGGAGGCAATCCCATGGTATCCTTGTACTTATTGATTGAATTTTCCTTTTATTAATCTTGTTTTTAAGTGTTTTGGTGTTATCTTGTTTGTGTCTTGGACTACTCTATGTGATTTTGGTGTAGGAAGCAAGGAGGGAGTTGAATATAAAGATTAGGGACTTTGAAGAAGAAGCATTGAACGGACGGTCGAGAGTCCCATCCGATGACTTCTTGCGGATTGCAAGATACAAATACGTCTCGGATGGATGGTCAAGAGATCCGTCTAAAGCTAGGCCACATGACACAAAAGTTCAGAAGACGTGGGACGGTAGGTCGAGAAAACCATCCGATCCAAATAAGCGTATGAAAATGAAAGTCGGAAGCACGTCCAAAAAGGACGAATCGATGGGAAGCCGCAGTTCGCACATCACATTAACTCGAACGGTAAGTCGAGAATGGGGTCCGATGGTGAGGATAAGGAGAGTCTTCTTTCTTTAACTCCTATTTAGTCTTTTCCTCACATAAGCTTTCACTTCCATTCATCTTTCAAAAACCGATTTATCTCTTCTTTCTTACCATTTTTCATTAAAGGTTTTCAAAATCCTTTCCATTTCTCTAACTATTATTCAAGTGCTCATCAAGTTTTTCAAGGTCAATTTCACTTTTCACAACTCAATGGAACAATGCCACCAAAAACTCAAGACCAAACCATTCAATCACCCAAAACCGGCAAAGAGAAAGAGAAGAAGCCAATAGGTACCACCTCAAGGACACTAAAGACGGACGACAAATCTCTCACAACGCCATCTCCCTCATTTCAAGCGAAAAAAGATGAACCAATTCCTCCGGGGTATTGGAACTTACCGATTGTAGAGGAGTTGCTTAGAGGTAAATCTGATGAAGAGGAGACTTTATGCCGCGAGCACTATGAAGAGGAGCAATGCTATGATGATCCTCCTGTCCGAAAAGAAAGTTAAGGTACCAATCACCAACTTTTGTATATAGTTTTAATTTTTCTTTTGCACTTTTGCTTTTGTTGTTGAGGTTTCTCTTCCTTGTAATTTAATTTCTCACCGAGATGGTGAGAAGTAAGTCCGAGGGAGAGGACCCAGTTGCTAATGTCGATTTTAGTTTTGTTGTTTTCCCTTTTCTTGAGTCATCATCTCATTTTGCATAAAATGTTTTGAAATGGCACAAAAACAAACATATAAATTGCATTGTCATTCCATTTTAGGATTGAGTCTTTAGAATCATATACGTTTGCAGGGGAAAAATGATGATATTGCCTTGATAAGCTTGATGATGCACTTGCTAAGTTCAATGCCCTAGTTAATAATTGTTTGATGCATAAATTGCTTGTCGAAAGGTAAGATCAAACCATGCTTGGAATGCTTGATTTTAGGTTTACTTTAGTTGAGGCATGCTTAAATTTGATACCATCCCTTATCTATTGGAACCTAATATTGACTTGCATTTATCATGCTATTCATTGTAGATGAACTCATGGATTTACATATACATACTTGGATTTCTTTAATCATTTCACCACTCTTTGTGATCCAAGTAGCCAATTCATTAAAATGGATTGGTTTCCACACCCATAGCTTAACCATCTTTCAAGCCATCATTATTCGTGTGTGATTTTAGGCCTTATTTTTGGAATGAGTTTGGTAGAATGTTTTAGGTTTGGGCCGACAAAAGTAGCATCTCATGTAGTTCCGGATTCACGCTTTTTGAACCGAATAGGACTAGGTGGGAAGTTGATTTTGGGTGATAATGTATATGTTTATTGAGCTTAAAAGGGATTGAAAAAGGAAAAAGTTGGAATAAAGGGATTGAAAGGAAGAAAATGTTCACAGGAAAGCAGTAGGAGAGAAAGGGTAATGGAAGTTAAAGTTATAAGGGTCTGGTAAAGGGTTTGGGGAGCAATGAAATTTTAAGTGGTTCTTGGGAATGAAATGAAATAAAAAGATAGAAAAAGTGTTTTAAACCTCTCTCCTATAAGTGTTTAAAATCCAAACTGGCTAGATGTCCTATAAGTGTTTAAAACCTCTCTATCCTTAGAATGTGATGAAACAAAGAAGTTGAAAGATGATAAAAAGGAAGGAAAAGAAGTGAGATTTACCTTGAGAGAAGGGTAGAAAATTAGGCTCATCTGGGATTAGATGTAACTTTAGGTTAGGATCAATTATGGGTACTTGGGTAGATTGGATTCTATTTTTGTATGCATAGATTGGCTTGGACCATTAGCATTCTTCTAAAGCTCATTTCATTCATAGAGAGATCCTTGCATGAACACA
Source organism: Lepidium africanum (assembly GCA_900406405.1). Taxonomy (NCBI): domain Eukaryota; kingdom Viridiplantae; phylum Streptophyta; class Magnoliopsida; order Brassicales; family Brassicaceae; genus Lepidium; species Lepidium africanum. Next base: position 51,063 of record OVAX01000964.1, on the reverse strand, counting down.
TTGAGCCTCATGGATGAAGAGATCCTTTTTATCTCTTAACCTTTCCCTTAACCAAATGAGTTCATTGAATGTGCATAGTATGATTCACGGTTCGAATTTTAATGAATGTTAAAAGGGTTGGTGGATTTGAATGCATTGTGTAGATTGATGTTGGATTTAAGTTGAGGTGTGATGAGTATGGCTAAGATTTTTAAGTAGAATTGCTCGCTTTGCATCCTAGAATTACTAACTTGGTTATTGAGCTTAACATTATATCATGCTTGCTTTGGCTTTGAGTTCCCAATTTCAACCTCTTATTTGGTCTTGTGTGTTTGCTTGAGGACAAGCAAAAAGTAAGTCTGGGGGAGTTGATGTGTGTGTTTTCATCATCATTTTGCATCATATTCATTCATATATATTGCATTTAGTCTCATTTTAGATCACATTGTGTATGATTTATGCATTAGAGTCTTTAGGTCATGCATTGGCATATTTTTTTGCTTTTGAGTTCTTTTTAGGTGATTGGAGACTATTCTTAGAGGCGTTGGAGCTTATGGGATGAAACATGAAGGAATTGAGATTGGATTGGAGCAAAAAGTTGACAAAAGGAGGTTTTTAGTCATGGGTCAGACGCCCGTCTGAGGCCGCGTCCGACCTGCCTCATACGTATGTCCGTCCCACACCGAAGGCCACATCCGTTCGTTCGCACGTAGGTCCGCAAGAATGCATCGGACGTACGTCCAAGAAACCCTGTCCAAGAGAAACATCCCTATCCACCCACACGGAGATGTCGAATGCAAGACCGATAGGTTGCGTCCAACCCGAAGCTGCAGACTTGTCCCGCCATTGGACCCTCATCCGAGAAGGCTGTCTGAAGGAAAGTCGCGGGTCACTTGTCCATCGACTTGCGGTCTAAGAAGCTCATTCGACGTCCGTCTCTCGACCTGTCTTCTCGACCGCCGGTCCAACCCACTACCATTTTGGAGCACTTGACCACTTGAAGTTTTAGACACTTGTCTTATTTTTATGTTTAATGCATTTTAGGCATTTGATCTAACAAATGAGAGTTTAGTTTGATCATCTACCTAGAATAGTGATTAGTGCCATGAGAGTGGGCTAGTCAAGGTTGTTTGTTGTGTTCCATGCCCTAGGATGAGCTTCATTGATGCCTTGTTGCATCATTTTATTCCATTGCCCTGTTCCAAAATTGATTTGCCATAGCCTAAGTCATTCGCTTGTTTATCATTGATCTTTTCTTGTAATTTAGTTTGCATTTTGCTTTTCGATTCATCTTGTTTGCTTTGATTGTTGGTTTGGCTACGATTAGTTGCATTTACTTGTTTCTTGTTTTGTTTGCTTTGCATTTCGGTCATTTATTCCATCATCCACTCTTGCTTTGATTCACTCTAGCTTAGCATTGAGTCTTCACATTCCTATTGTTGCCATCCCCATACTCCTTGTGGATTCGAACCTCAAGTGTATAGAACTACCTAGTATGTGTTGCATTTGTTGATTTTATTGTTTGTATGCTCACAACACTTTAGCACTCATCAACTACCAGACCTGGAGGAATTCATAAGTTTTCCATGGGTTCTATGTAATATTTGGAAAGCAAGGAATGAGAAGACATTTTCGAATTTGAATAGGGATCCACATGATTCTCTTCAGACCGCGGAGGCTGAGGCTACGAAATGGTTCAAGATGCTAGAGCAAAAAACTATTGAAGCCTCCTGCAAGGGAACCCACTTTAGGACAAATGAATTATAGGGAGCAGTGATGAATCCTATGATTGGTGATCCAAGCTTCACGGGATACTGCTTCTATATTGATGGGTCCTGGAAGGATTCTGAATTATTTTTTGGTTTAGGATGGTATTATAATTTTGTTTTGCGAAAGGTGTTTCGAGATGTTTATCGGCCCTTCACGCGGAGTTTGAAGCACTGATGTGGGCAATGGAGTCTCTTCTAGCTTTGGAGATCACAAAAGTTCAATGCGGTATAGATTGTGCAGAGATTCTCAAGATGGTGGCAAATCCAGAGGAGTAGCCAATTTTCTCACAATACTTGATGGAGTTTGATAGTCTCAGAAGAAGATTCTCCAGCTTTTCACTTCACAAAATTCCAAGATTTCTCAACAAGAAGGCGGATTGGTTAGCTCACAAGGTTCAAAATTTATCTAAAATCTATGTAAAATCTTTGCCATTTTCTTGGCGCTTCTAATTATTATAATTTTTAAGTTGAAAAAAACGAATATAAATTTTTAAAATAACTAATTATATCTTCTATAATTATGGATTATATTGTTATATAACTAACTAATTAATTAAATTATCAAATGGTGACATATATCAAATATATTACGTGATATAGTTATAGTTTTGTTTTATGATAATGTTTTCCTAGTAATAATTTGTAACAATACTTTATAAACCAAAACGGACTAATATAATACGGTGCTTAAATTAATGTTACGTTTTTATTATATAAAAGATTAGAAGATAGTCCTAATCATTACAAAAATATGTAAATAAATAAACATACCTTAGAATCATGAAAACTCATATTAATGGTTTGATCAAATTTTCTAGTGTATACCTTCTAAAGCTTGAAAACCTTAACTTTAATTCTCTAGTTTTCTTTGCAGGTTTTTAAAGAAGAAATTTCAAAGAAATACATGATTCAAAGCAAACAAATTCGAGAGAATAAAAATACTAGAATCGTAAAAGCAGGAAAATAGACAGAATAAGAAAACCCAAAATCGTTAGACTATAAAAAAAGTTATGGGATGTGTCTTAAATAAAAGTCATTTGATATAACTTTCCTATTAGGACAAAAAGTAAATTTTAAAATAGCTATTTATTAGGAATATCTTTTGTATGATATATTCTAATAATATAAATTATTTATTATAAGCTTTCATATATATATATTTAAAATGTAGTTTTATATAAAATGTTATGTTTAAAGCTAATAATAATAATAATAATATTGTATACAACTATTCCCATGTAAACTCATCCCATAATATACTTTACCAAAAACAAAATTATGCTTAGCTTTCGTTTTTATATAGTAGATTTTTATTATGTTTAATTATATTATCTTTATATATTTAAGTTAAAAAAATTTTATATATGTTTTAATTAAAAAATTAATAATATTATGTAAATAAAGATTATAATAATAATTATAATCAGTTAAAAGTTTTTATCAAATCTTATCAAGAGATAAATGTAAAGTGATATCTAATTCATGTTTAGATTTATCTGTAACTTTTTAAAATAAATTAATTCATGTTTAAATTGATTTTTTAGGTGAAATATGTTTTATATAAAATATAATTTTAATATGAAATTTTAATAATTTAAATGAATNAGATTATAATAATAATTATAATCAGTTAAAATTTTTTATCAAATCTTATCAAGAGATAAATGTAAAGTGATATCTAATTCATGTTTAGATTTATCTGTAACTTTCTAAAATAAATTAATTCTTGTTTAAATTGATTTTTTAGGTGAAATATGTTTTATATAAAATATAATTTTTAATATGAAATTTTAATAATTTAAATGAACACGAATCAAAAATAACACAGGTTTTGATGAACTTCTTTTTACCGAAATTCATTTTGATAGATTAAATGCGTTTATCTTTTTATTGATGGAAATAATTTTCGAATTCATACATAAAATCATAATTTTACATTTATTTTAATTTATTCATTTTATTTTATTTTTATTTTAACTTAATATGTTCATTTTGAATGAAATATAATTATCTATTACATTTTTAAATAATTTAAAAATTAGATAAGAATTTTTTTTCTTTTTTTAGATTTTGTTTGTTTGATTTAATGTGGCAAAAAAACTTTGAGTATTTTATTTTTTCATACTTGTTTCTTAGCATAAATTTTTACTTTTATATGTTCGGTTAATACTTAAAATTAGTTTTTTTTTTGTATTTCAAATTAATTTTATTATATACATAAATTTTTAAAACTAGAATTTATCTCCCCAGGCTCGTACGCACGAGTCCACTGCTCGTAGTGACTTATGCGTAACTTCATAATTGCCTAGTTGGTGTCCGTAAGCATACGAAGACGTTATTAAATTTAATATTTTATCAACTCATTTATGTACAACTGCATGTGCAATGGTCACCAAAAGAAGTTGTGGTAGGCCTAAAAAATCATAACGTTACAGCATTTTGCCATGGATACAATACAATTAAGAAGTTTTCTCTATATTTTCTATCCTAACAGTTCTCTATCTGAACACCACGACCCACTTTTGAACAAAAATTGTTGTTTTTCTAACGTTTTTGTATTTGCCATTTATAGAATTCACTGAAAGACCAACTTTCTTCTTATAGTTATATGCATGGTTTAACCATATGGATTTTGACTCCATCATACAACGTGTAAAAGTAAGAAATTATAAAGAACTTACTAAATAAAGGTAAAGATGACGATTCGTGGTTTATTAATCTTTGATTTTTTCCTGTTCAAATTTATGTTACTGGTAGTACATACTATAAATATTTATGGTTTTCTGTATCGAAATAATGGCAACTTCTCTCAAACCCTACATTCTGTAAACCTTTTTTACAATCTAATTTTTCTAATGATGGTGGTTTTTACCATCACCGTAAATTTTCTCTATGGTGTGTCTCATATCCACTCGGCTATTAACTTTTTGGGATTCATGGAGGAGTCTCCTTATTCAGGCTTTTGCTTGTCCCACTATCTTTGGTAAAGTGATTGCAGTCAGTTATATGGTTTATGTTTGTATCAGATATAGCACAGGAATTAATTAAGAGAGAAGGTAGAAGATTATGTTTATTAAGTAGCAAAATGAGCAATTACAAAAGTGCCGAGGCGGTCCTCGGTAGTTTTACAAGTATTTAAGTTACTGTTTATAGCCTAGGATAAAGTTCTAAGCTAAGGAGCGGAAAAAGATCTCTCTTCTACTTTTGAGTCTCTGGCCTTATATAGAGGAACCCTAGCTAGGTTTTTCCCCTCCCACGCATATTATGTGAGGTCTGAGTGTACGGGGATAGTTTGCCGCAGAGCCGACAGTACATCCATACTTTATCCATATTTTGCAGGCGCCAGGCTGCTTTTGAAGGACAACGTTTTGGCGCGCCATTAATGCCACGTCGTATTTGGTTACCGGGATTTGACCAGGCCCATTTGTTGAGACTACACCCTGGACATAATGCTCCCCTTATTGACGTGGGTTGAAATGCAGTGGATCCTTAGTGGGTCTGGGGACCTGGGTCCACCTACAACAATAGCCCCCCAGTTCGGTGACGAGGATGATGTTACCGAACTTTCACTGTAAGCTATCTAGGCACGCGTGGATCCGCTGCACCACATGTCATTAGCTTATTTGTTATCTTTTATCGAGGAGAGGATTTGTTTGTGTGGAGATTTCGATGAGGAGAATTCGACGAGGAGATTCCGACAAGGAGATTTTGACGAGGAAATTTCGATGAGGGGATTTCGACAAGGAGATTTTGACAAGGCTATTTCGACGAGGAGATTTCAACGAGGAAATTTTGACAAGACGATTTCGATGAGGGGATTTCGACAAGGAGATTTTGACTAGGAGATTTCAACAAAGGGAGGATTGATTTTCGTGGATATATTAATGAAGAGGAGCTTGGATTTGTGTTGCAGAGAGAAAAACGTTTGTAGCTAGGAGGGGATTGATCCGCGTAGGTGTTTTGACGAGGAGAGTTTGTCGTGGAGGGAATCAATCGCATGGTTCTTGCCATGTAGATTTGATGAGGAGATCTTGCTGTAGAGGAGCTTGGTTTGTTGTGGGTCTCGCCGTGGAGATTTGATGAGGAGATCTTGTCGGAGGAGCTTTGTTTGTTGTGGGTCTCGCCGTGGAAATTTGACAAGGATATTAAGTGTTCGCCCGCAGGGAGAATTTAGTGTCGTGGAGAATTCGTTGAGTGGAGGGGTGACAAGGAGGAAGTGTCGAGGATGATTTTTGCCAAGGAGAAAGGGCCAATGGTGATTTGGCCGAGGTCGATTTTTGCCGAGGAGAAAGGGGTGAGGGTGACTTGGTGGATTCATCGCGGGACTATTGAGGAGGTATTGCTAAGGAGGTTGAGTCAACGAGAAGCTTCGACGAGGGGAAGGTTGAGTTGCGTGGAATATTGACGAGGACACTTTGCCAAGGAGAAAATTCCATGAGGAGTGTTTGGTTGGGAGGGGGTCGAGGAGGCTTGGCCGTCAAGGAAAGTGCCAAGAGTATTTGGTAAAGTATAGCCGAGGAGGTTTGCGTCGTGAGTCGACGTGGGGAGGTTGGGGAGGATCTCATCGATAGTGGCAACACCGAAGAGGCTCGCGGCGAGAGTGGCGGGGCCGAGGAAGCNTTGGGAGGGGGTCGAGGAGGCTTGGCCGTCAAGGAAAGTGCCAAGAGTATTTGGTAAAGTATGGCCGAGGAGGTTTGCGTCGTGAGTCGACGTGGGGAGGTTGGGGAGGATCTCATCGATAGTGGCAACGCCGAAGAGGCTCGCGTGAAGAATACCAAGGCCAAGAAGGCTTGTGTTGAGACTCATCATGGCGAGGCTGAGGAGGTTCGTGTAGATAGTTGTGAGGCCAAAGAGGCCCAAGTTAACAAGGCCGGGAGAGGTGCTGGTCAAAATGATGATGCCAACAAGGCTGGGGAGACCCAAGTTAGCGAGGCTGAGAGGGGCATTGGTAAAAAAGATGATGTCAACGAGGTCGGGGAGATCCATGTTGACAAGGCCGAGAGGGTTGCGTTGGCCTGGAGCACCATGATTGTGTGTAAGGGGCTTTTGACGACGAGCCTCTAAGAGAAATAGGACTGGAGGTCAAGGGCAACGACGAGGATTATTCGGACACCAAATTGGGTGAGAATCCTGATAATCTTCTGGATATTTTGCAACATCATCAAAATCTTGTAGTGGTTGAGTAAAAGAAGGNTTGTGGGTGAGTAAAAAAAGGTATAGACGTTCCCCTTTTTTTTTTTTTTTTTTTTTTGACAAGGCACTTTTGTGCAATATTGTTGGAGAGGGTAGAAAAGTTTCGAGAGATGCCGGATTATGATGATGGCTTTAAAGTGTTGTTGATGATACTGGACCCGGATGAGGTAGAGCTGACTCAAGGTACTAATCTGAGCGTGTTCGCAGTGGGGAACATCTTGGTGGTGTCAGAAATGATGAGGAATAGGTTAACGAGGGGGTTTGTGACACGGAGCGTGTTGGAGTGCAGGACAATGATGAGCGAAATGAGGAACATGGAGGACATAACGCAGAGGAAGAAAGAGTTCAGAAAATTACCGCGGACAAGTAGGTTGTCAGCGACCACCGAGTAGTTTTAAGTTTTAGTAGTTGTATCAGGTGGTCTCAACATGTTTGTATGAGGCCGACCAGATAGAGTAGCGTAGGGTGTTACTTATTTTTGGCCTTGGCCATGACTCGGAGAATGTTGTTAACTTATTATGGTTGGCCATTTTAGTGTTTGTGCTCAGTACCTTTACTGAGGTGGAACCGGTATCCGGTTTACCTTTAGGCGTCGAGGCGAGTATCATGCTCGGCTTAGGAATATTAGGTGTGAAATTATGGTTCGGCTTACCCTGTCGCGCAGATGCAAGTGCTGTGCCCAGCTTTTACTTAGGCATTTTAGGAGCAGAATTATGGTCCGGCTTATCCTGTCTTGCCGATGCGAGTATGAATTCAGCTTTTACTTAGACATTTTATGAGCAGAATTATGGTCCGGCTTATCCTGTCTTGCCGATGCGAGTACGGACTTGGCTTTTACTTAGGCATATTAGGAGCAGAGTTATGATCCGGCTTACCCCATCTTGCCGATACGGATAATTAACAAGGAGAAAATAGATAATACTGATATAATAGCCGCCTCTGAAGGCTGCCTACGTACCCTGTGAGAGGATCAAGCCAGGCGTAGTTCTTAGTTACATCATTGTACTGCACAAATTAAAAGATCAATAAAAGACATCAGTAAAAGATAGATGAATCACGGGGGACTATCGTTGAAGAGCGCCCAGGAGACAGCGTTGTCGTCGGCGAGTACGAGGAGGTAAAAAACGTGACTAAGGATAGGATGACTCCGGGGGGTCAATTAAACAAGGTCATTATTCGGGGTCGGCTAGCTTTACTAACAAGTAATTCCCTCAGGGCATGGCATAGTGATGTCACGTGGCCGGTGCATTTATCGTATCCGCAGTATGACTGTTTGTCATCTTTGTAGGCATCCTGGTATCATTTTTTGGCAGGTACCCAGGATCATTTTGACATGTCATCAAGAGATTCGTTCACAGCATAGGTGGAGGCCCGCTTTCCTTTCTCATTTTTGTATCCTCGGTCATAGTGTTGACGAGGCTCATGGTATTCTTCCCGTGTCGTCTCTTTAACCGCGTCTTTTAATGCCGTGGACCTGTTGTTGTGTCTCTTTAGTTTGGCCGCCCTGTCTTCCTCTATTTCTGCGAAGACAGCGCCTCGATGTAATGCGTCTTCTAGCGAGAGTGGTCTGCGTAATCTAAAGTCGGCAATGAGCTCAGAGTCGTAGCAGAGGGCTTCTTTTAGCATGTCGATCTACGCGTTTTTGGTTATTGTTATATGGGATGCTACTTCGCGGAAGCATCCGAGGAAGGAGCAGAGCGATTCTTTTGGTCCTTGCACTATGGCCTGCATGTTGGCTGTTGTGGCGTTCCATTGCATGAAGACCGAGTAGTGCTTGAGGAAGGCCTCGAAAAGCTGCTAGAAACTGTCGATGGAGTAATGCTCGAGTTTGTAGAACCACTCCATGGCGTCGTCGGTTAGGTTTTCAACGAATAGCTGACAATATCTTGCGTCCTTTTCTTCGGGAGGAAACCTCGTCCTTCCCATGGCGACGTTGAAAGACTTTAGGAATTTTCTACGGTCGGATTTTCTATCGAAGGTCGGGCACCTGACCTTCACGTCAGGGTGAAATGGGGCACTGGAAAGTCGTCTAGTGAAAGGTGTGTTCTGGGTTTCAGATAGCACACGGTCTATCTCTGGCACGGAACTTTGGGATCGGTACATTTGGGCCGCCATGTTGCTTACCTCGTTTATCAGTGCGCTATCTCCGCGTCTCTAGGGTCCTCTTGTCGGGTTGATGTATGCAGAGGTGGCATGGGTGCACGCGCTTGGCTTCTTATTTAATGTGGCTCTGGAAATTCGTTGAAAAGTTGTTTCTGCAGGCGAGGCAAGGAATGGTTCACTAGTCGGCCGTCCTTGTCCATGGCTGGTGAGTGTATAGGTGGACAACTTCCGCTCAGCTCGGCATGTAAGTGGGCAAGTGTCCCTAGTGACAGTTCAAACCTGTTGGTAGCCTTCTCCATTCTTTCCATCATGGTGATGAACAAATCGGTCATGCGCTGGGTGTCCTCCGCATTTGGGGTGCTCTCGGCATCCGGCTAGGGCAGTTGGTCATCGACCGCATCGATAGTTGTTGGTTTGCTCTTTACGACTCTTGGAGGAGTGTCAACCGGCTGGGCAGTTTTTGGCGTTGCGGGGGACGCCTTCTGGGCAGATGGTCCCATAGGAGTCGTCAGTTGGTTGGGAGGGATTTTCTTGGTCCCCGTTGGCGGGGTTTGACTTGTCATCTTGCTACTTGTGCGTTGAGAAAATCTCCTTCCCCCCCCTCCTTCTAGCACCAATTGTTTGTAGAAGATTTTGTTTATTAAGTAGCAAAATGAGCAATTACAAAAGTGCCGAGGTGGTCCTCGGCAGTTTTACAAGTGTTTAAGTTACTGTTTTTAGCCTAGGATAAAGTTCTAAGCTAAGGAGGGAAAAAAAATCTCTCTTCCGCTTTTGAGTCTCTGGCCTTATATAGAGGAGCCCTAGCTAGGGTTTTCCCCTCCCTCGCATATTGTGTGAGGTCTGAGTGTACGGGGATAGTTTGCCGCAGAGCCGACAGTACGTCCATGCTTTATCCGTATGTTGCATGCGCCAGACTGCTTTTGAAAGACGACGTTTTGGTACGCCATTAATGCCGCGTCATATTTGGTTACTGGGCATTGACCAGGCCCATTTGTTGAGACTACACCCTGGACATAATCCTTCCCTCATTGATGTGGGCTGAAATGAAGTAGATCCTTAGTGCGCCTGGGGACCTGGGTCCACCTCCAACAACTTATGAGGTTAGTTTTTTAGCCTTATCTCTTTGAGTCTTTGAGGACTAGATCTCAATTAGATTAGTCGCCTACTCCTCGTTTTGCCTAAGTCTGCACCTCATTCTCCCCTAATCGTGTTCCTAGAACTTCTTTGTTCTCCTAAGTGGGTTGGTAGAATAGGATCTTGGTTTGTTCTGAGAGCCTTGGGGACAATTCTTGTTGATTCGAACCCGTTTCTCTCTTTTTCCTCATTTGTTTCACTGATAGCAGCAGAGCGGTTTGTGGCCTTCTTTACAATCAGATTAGTGCCTCTACTAGTTTTGTCTCCTCTGTTTGATACTACTATTGTTCATCTCTGTCTAAACTTCTATGAGCTAGCCTTGATACAACTATTGTTCATCTCCGTTTAAGGTTCTCTAAATTAGCCTCTATAGAGTCTAATATATGGCAGGGTTAGGCTCGTCTGTGTCAATAGTATTCGGTAATATATATTTCTAATTCTCTTCGGGCTTTCTTTCGTACTCATGATTGGTCTTGGATTTAGGTACTCATCTTTTGTGCATGTCGGCTTATATTCTGGTCGGTTTGAAACTGCAAGTGTTGACACTTTCTAATACGTTTGGTTGAGCTCGGAAACAAATACGCCACATTCAACTTTTTTTCCACTAGCATATTTCAAATATTTACAATCTAATTAACGAACAATGTTGCTAAGATATTAAGAGGTATATCTTATGTATTTGGTAACAAGTAAATTTATTTAATTTTTTTATTTAACTAAATGATAAACTATATCTATTGTTTTGAAATAACAAATTTATTGATATTTTGATATATATATATCTTAATATATTATAGCAGGAGTACATTTTGGGATCCTCATCTTTTTGCCCGTCTTGGCTGACCAATCAGAGAATTTCACTTTGAAAAAAGAGCATTTATTGCGGCAAGGGCAAACCGATAAAAAAACTATAGGTTAAATTTAACCTATAGTTTTCATTCGACCTTCAAGAGAGATCTAGACCGTCCTTTTTAATTTTAGATCATGACTGTTCGTTTCTAAATTTATCCAAATTTCAATTAGGGAAACTAACTATTTTTTATTTGCAGACTAGGACCAAATCCTCCTCTAATCTCCATAGCTCTTTAATAGAGGATAAAAAAAATCAGAAAATTCATCTAAATTCAAAAGAAGTCTCCCCATATTACATATAAATTCTGAAAAAATTTGCAAAATATTTTTTACGCCGTCTACCGCTTCGATATATATTTTTTTTAAAATTTTTTTGATAATTTTTTATTTTCCAATGTCGGATCTCCAATCTTATCAGCAGCGGTGTAGACAACACTGTTGATGAAGAAGATGATTTGGAGAAGATGATGATATCTTGGAGAAAAAGATATTTATTTTCCTAAATTTGCTCATAGGAAAATTCCTATTATACTAATATATACAAATAAATAAATTAACTAAATACTTAATTACGAATTTTTAATTATAAAATAAAAATTTGATACCCAATAATGATTGATGATTATTAAATACAAAATTAATAAATATAATATCTTTTACTATTTCTATATAATCTATTAACTTTCAATAATCACCATTGTTTTTCAATGATAGATTAAAAAAATTCAGAAAAAATCATCTACAATTAATCAACGCTCACCCTATCACATATAAATTTTGAAAAAAATTTGCAAAATTATTTTACTCCATTTAACCTTGCAATATATTTTTATATAATTTTTCAATGATTTTTGTTTTTTTCTCCATTAAAGTTTATGTTCATGTAGATTTTGATAACAATAGTAAAAACAATGGTGTAAAAGATGATGATTTCTTAGAGAAGATGATATTTATTTTCTTAAATTTACTCGTTTATTATAGAAAATTTCCTATAATAATAATATTTACAAACAAATAAATTAAATAATTAGTTAATTATTAATTATGAAATCAAAATTTGATACTCAACAATAATTGATGATCATTAAATATGAAATTAATAAATATAAAAAAAAATTGAAAGATTTTTTTTCTTATTAATTAGCATTAAATTCTCTATTTTGTTTATAAATTGATAACCCATATAGAATTTGGATCTTATCTAATTTTTGAATTTTCCATAAATATTATATTCAAAGGTTGGTAAGTAATATCATCCCGTATTATATGCTAAAAATTTCTAAATGTTTTTGAATGTAGACTACAGACTAGTTTCGATTCATAAAAAATGAACTTTGAAATATTTTATCGTTGTATTTTCTAAACACTAATAGTTGACCTAAAAATTTTCAAAATTTTTGTCAGCCGTCTACCCTAAAAATATTTTTTTAAAAAAAATTCCGAAAATATTTGAGTTTTCCGACGTCGGAGCTCCGGTCTAATCAGCAACGGTGGAGACAACATTGTAGAAGAAGAAGATGGCTCAGAGAAGACGATGAAATATTTCCTTAGACGACTTCCACATTTATCTCCCCTATTTAATCTCTTTATTTTTTGTTTTTGGAAATACCATTTATGTGATTGTAATATTTTTTTCAAGGGTTCATTGGCACTGTGTATTTTTAGATGTTAATAGTCTGATTTAGAAAAAAATGCATTTATCATACAAAAGGTTTTTCAAAATATGTGATTTCAGTGTATATAAATCACATCTTTCATACTAATTTGCTATTTAGATAACATTTTATATTATACATATTCATCTAACTATTTTTTATATATTTTTTTTAATTATATTTCAAATAAATGTGTTTACAATTTGAGTTGGAGCAATCCCAAAACATACACAATTTTTTGGTCAAATGAAGGAGTGACTACCACACTTTTAAGGATGGGCTCATTTCTCGAAAGGAAGCTGTACTTGGTATTTTACTTAGATAAACGCAGAGATAGGACTTGAAGAAACCGGTTAGAGCCTATCTATACAGTGTGTTATGATATAGTCGGATGGTTTATATTCAATGTTCACTCGCTAAAAATTCCACTAAATTTGAAATCTTAAGATGTGCTGCAATTGTTTTTCATATTAATTATCTTTACTTCAATTGGTTCGAACAAATAGAGTACTCAATACGTGATGCTTAGTTCCCCAACAAGAAAAGTTTTTCCCCAAACTGTTAGTGTCTATGCTATAACATGTTTAATTGCTAATGTTATTGAACTTTCTAGTATTTTCACATCACTTATTACGGGTTATTTTCTTTTGGTTTATCTTGGAATTTCAGTTTTTGAGGCATTTGCTTCTTGGCTTCGACTAACGCCTTGTCCAATCTCTAAGGTTTGCATTCTTGTTCTTTTATGATATTTTCATTTGGTCGATTTAGCACATGTGCTTACAGAAAATACTCAAGTTAATTATTTTTTTTCTGTCACTCAATATTTTTATAAAAATATAAATCAAATTGAGTTTCCTTAAAAGTCAATTACTTACCAATTATTTAAATTTCAAAATATTGTTTGTTAACGGATATCGAAACAAACATTCAACATTAAATTTGATTTTTTTTTNNNTTTTTTTTTCTTAAATAATATGTTACTCAAAAATGAATATCATTAATTTGAAATATATTCCTTAAATAAATATCACTAATCATAAATATATAGAACTGATTTAAGTTATCTTATAAATCGGTATAGTTAGAAAAGTTTTAAATGTCGAAGTATTCATTTGTCATTTAATAATGGAACCAAAAACCCTAAATTGTTTCTTATAAATACACAATACTAATGATCATTTTTTGTATTACGCCTTTTGTTGTTTCTTACACATTAGCTTCATCGAAAATATAATATATTGGTTTACTAGGTGTAACATTGAATTTCAATAAGGTATATTAAAAATCAGGTTTGATTAACCAATTTCTGGAGAACCACTTGTGTGGTACGTTATGTGGAGATTGGTTAATACATGAATCACTTAGATGATAGTTGCATAAGAATCTGTAAGTTTAATTTTATTATTTTCAGTCATGTATATCTATTGATTTTTGATGTAACATAAATTTTATAATTCATTATATTACATGTCTTTTATAATATTAGTTGTAATCATGATTATATGTTTGTGTCTTTTTTAAAATAAAAATTAGGGCATAAAATATATCTTTAGTTTTTTCTATATCTTAACGTAGTTTAGTCTTAATATTTATTTACCTTAGAAATTTCATTAATATTACATTTATATTAGACGTTATCTATGTTTATATTTTGATGTTCATAGATCTTCAATAAAACTCTATAGTGATGTTCATAATATTTCACTACAAAGATATTTATACTTCTTTCCAATAGCATATTTTGTATATTTACAACCTAATTAACAAAACTAGCGCTAAGATATTAAAAGGTATATCTTAGAAATAATTATATGTGATGCCCCTTTTTCAAAAGTAATTGT